>JBCFXI010000327.1:0-194435 GCA_038496175.1 Ampulex compressa | reverse complement strand
CAACCAAAAACTACTGTGTAGAATTAATAGAACTTTTTCACACACAAGCCTTGCAATATCAGCTCTCAAGACATATAATGGTTATGCGGCTTAAGTGTGAAGTTGGTTTCGAAAAAAACGTAATTAAGTCCTCTGACGGGAAAAAACGAAATTACTTTCCGAACAACCCAATATAAACATTTCTATTTCCACATAATTTTTTTCTTCGTTTGAATATTTTATAGGTATAGCTTTTCTTCTTTTGTGATGCAATAAGATGTGACTACTAGTCTCAGCAGTAGAATGAAAATCATTTTGAGAATTGTTTTCGAAACATTCACTGTCACTATCGTCGAAATTTATATTTTCTTTATTAATTTTTTTGGCTGAATGCATTCAAAATTGTTTACAAGAGGTATTGATATGTCACTGGAGATGGTAATTGCTCTGTTGCTGATATTTAATTGACAAGGGCATCCTGTCTACATTTCACAGACAGCGAGTATCGACAGGATCCGTTTTGCCACCTCGCACGTGACACGCGCCCAAAACGACAAGTACTGTTGTTACGTAATAGGTGACTTACGACCGTTAAGGGTGAAGTAATGCCTAAAAATTCGCGATTAACAATTGCGGAGATCTCTTATGTTTTTATAAAGCATGTGCGACGTAGAAGTAACGTTTCATGCGCTTCTAAGCCATGTTTCTCTCTGCCGCTGTAATAAATGATAAATTATCGGTGTAATAAATCAAGTCGCGGCTTTATGACCATAAATCTACGTTTCGCATTTTTGATCTTCTTTTTGTAATATCCAGATTACAGAAAAATCAAAGCAAAAGTATTATCGGGACGTTAAAATGTCGAAGAAAGTTGGGTTATAGAGAATTAAAGCTTCATCGTTTACAGACAAAATTATAAAAGAAGAAACAACAGAAACTGTCTCATTTACTTACATGCAGTATTATGGTAAAATACTAATAACAAAAAATCTACTAAACATTGGAATACACAAGATTAAAAACATTGGAGCATTTTGTTTTCATATGTCGGGCTTAATTAGCGGATAATCTGCGTTCTAAAACTATAGAAATTTGGTATATGCTTCAGTGATAAGATATAAAATTCAACATTATAGCATTTGATTTTAAATAAGATAGACAGATTTTATTCGCAATTTCGCTGTTAGCATATATAATCGATTGCATGTGTCTGAAAAAAGTACTTTGCAGGAAATGTACAAAACATTGATACATAGAATCAAAACAAAGATACATAGAAACGCGAGAAAACATATAATAGCGGTTCACATAATACGTTGCAAAACGTTCTGTTAATAATCAGAAGCAGGTTCTAATTTTATTCATATGTTTTTTAATTACACATGGACTGTTATTTTAAATCCTACCAACTGTTTTAAAGTAGCTACTAAGGGCAGAAAGAGGCTCTCGTAATTTTTCTTGAATGAAAATGGATAATAATATTATTACTAACATAAAATATTACTATATATAAGGTAAAGGTACCAGTAGTTGACCACTCAAGACAGATTTTTAGCAAAAATAGTGGTAACTTCTTGAATTTGTATCAAATAGTGAATCTTGAAGCGTGAAGATATTCTTTGAACTTCCGACATTATATAACAAAGCATATTTTTTTTTTAAAGTTGCGTTACACAAAAGCCATAATCATTAATGGAAAGTCAACCACTACTTAAGAAGTTGACCATTTGTGAAACTGAAAAAGTCAGTAATTGACCGTCTGTTCGTTAGTAGTTGACCATTTATATTAGAACCGAAATCAATAAAAGCAATCACTTTAACATCGTTTATTTATAACAAGTTAACTATAATCCATATTGAATCTAATTCGGGTATTAAGTACATATTTCGCATTTTGCTGATTTTAGTAAGGTCATTAATATGAAACATTACAATACATTTTCCCATTTATAATCTAATATAACAGCTATTTTGTGTAATTTAACATGTTCAATTGCTACCTTCGTCATCTCTTCAGAATTATTTCCGAAAGTACCCTTAATAGGTGGCATCTTCAGTTCAATAGTATAATAACTTACAAACTGATTGCATATGTAAGTATATCTTACTACTTGATTAATTTTAATAATATAGAATGACTTAGGTTAGTGTAAATTAAACGATGTCAATAATTGACCGCAGGTCAAGTTAGTAGTTGACCACGTGGTCATCTTTTAAAACACATTATACTATAAAAGTGAGCATTATATTACTTGTTTCGAATGAAATTATATGTAAAATACATCTAATATAAATAGTACATGAATTTGATTAGTTTATGTTAGTAGTCGACCACGTATGTTAACTTCTAGATGTAATCGGAATGATACGATTCGGTAGTAAATTCTGCGGTCAATTAAGTTTTAAATATAGGAATTGGAGAAACAGTGTGTTCAATGAATGTTAAATTTAATAGCAATTAGAACAGTGGAAGTTTCAGGCAGGAAGAATCAATACCTGAGAAATTACTTACCATCAACTACGCACACTTTCTTAAGAACAGCGCGAAAAAGATAGCGTTATAGAGGAATACGACTGCTGTTACTAACATTAAATCGTCCGTACTCACGATAAACAACCATATCTAAGCACCAAAAACGAGCATCGCGTCCGCGGATACCGTAACACACCTACCGTGCTTGTTTCGAATGACCATTATTTAAAAAAAGCTTATTTTTGAGGTTTAAATTAAAGATGGTCAACTTCTGACACATGGTCAATAACTGGTGCCTTTACCTTAATTATTTATATAATGTTATGAGACATTGATATTATATCTAAACGTGGAGAAATCTACGTGAGCGCTCAATTACGCATCCGCATACACGTGACAGTCCTGTGGAGGACGGCTTTTCATTGTAAATACATTTTTACTTACATTTTTCACAACCCAAAAGCACCCATTAGAGCCCGGATATCGTAAATACAACATAAATTCTTTTCACCGTTACCAAAATTTTTTTGCCGTACCTATCTTTCCTTCTCTCCATACATATAGACATGCAAGGACACATCACGAAAAACCTCTCCCTCCTCCGCAGGATCACCACACCATTACTTATATAATACAGTTAACCATCACACAATAGATAATTGTATAAAACATTATTCTTAACAACCGACTCATTGTAACATAATATTTCAGTTTTTTAAAAATCTGGTGGTCAAAACGTCGCAATTACACATCGTTTATAAGCTCGTAGACCAAATAAACAACACATTAAAACACCCACGGTTTAGTTTTGTTGAAGATCTTTTTCTTCCCACAGATATACAAAATCAGAATTTCACGGCCACGTATTCTGTCAGTAGATATAAGAAGAGATATGTAGAGCAATCGTGCGGCAAACAGAAGGTTTCGAATTCGAATCCCGGTCCAATTACCCCAGCATCCAATTTTGTCCACGCCTTTTTCGAAGATATGGCTTAATTCATCAACTTTTATTTATGATTATCAATTTCATTTTGATTCCTAACATTTTTTAACCTTAATTATCTGAGCCACGCACTACTTACTAGAGACATTCTTACACACAATGTCGTCCTGTTGACTGAAATTCTTATTCCAATAAAATCAAATCGAGAATTTAAGAATGATTAAGAACTGTGAGAATTATCTCGTTAATGACCAATATAATTCACGCAAGAAGTCTCAGTAGTGTCACGAGTAAAAGTGTAAGAGTTCCTATGTATATATAACAACAAAATGTTATAGAAAGCCTGAGCAGCAACATTATCAAAATTCTAAAGGAGCATCGAAGTTCACCGTCATGTAGATAACAACAGATTTTTATATTATGCATATGCAATCGAAATTCGTGATGATTCGTGACAGCGCAGAAAGTATACGATACCGAGCTTCTGGTCAGGCTTACGTAGATCAATCGGCAAAGTGTTAACTTGTTAAACGAAACTGCGGCAATCGAATACCGGCAAGCTTGCAGGCGGTCAGGGGTAAGCGATGGGCCACTTATCGGCCTCGTAAAACTTTTTCGGCCAGCCGTAAAACGGAGTCGGATTTACTGCGCTTTTTATCGAACACGGAAGGCACCCACGCGAGCTCGAACTCGAATTTTCCGATATAATAGTATCGCGTATGTTGCAGTAGTCTATAAGAAGGAAAAAGTTGCAGAATACTTTGTAGCAATGCCAGCATAGGCAGTATATCCTGGCAGTGATGGACCTACAATGACGTTTATGAAGCTTCAACTTTAGGACCACTCGAAGCACTGATATAAAGCTTTGGAATAATACTAGCTTTGGAACTTTAGAATAATAAAATCAACTTGGCCAAGAAATGTGTAATAAAGTGAAATGTAAGAATTTCTCGATTCCTATGATTGGAGATACTGTTTAGGATTAAACCTCACTTGGGAAAGTGTAAGAGGCACTCGCTTTTAAAGTTTGCGTACTGAAGAGTTTTGTTACATATATGCTAAACGTGCGGAATAAAATGCACAATTATTTTTTTTTAGTAATGAAAACAGTTATAATTGAATTTAATTATCATATAAAAAATAATACTTACCATAAAAAAAATTGTTTATTCTCATTTATTGCAAGAGTATTTTGCTGTATAAATTTCAGGAATCCCTTTTTTACATGCAGCGCGAAGTACTTAAATTGGATCGTTTAATTCCATACCATTTTTTTTAAATGTTTTCCTGTGGTATTGTTGTTTGATAATTATTTCTTCTCTATAGTCTCGGGTCTGAATCCATCAGAAAAAGTTACACTTACAGTTATAAAAACCAGTAATAGATCACCTTGTACAAATTTTTATTGACATTTATAAAAACAAATTACACAAGATCATCCGATACATTTATTAAACTAGGAAATTAACAGTTCATATGCATATGTGTCTCTTTAAATAATATGCCAAGTTTATAATATATTCACGATTTGCTTTGATTATGGAATATACACGATTTGCTTTATTACGCGCACGCCTAATAAATAAAATTGCTCTACAAGACCATGTCTTCACTTACATTAATTTATTAAAGAGCAAAAAGAAGAGTAGTACTATGTAAATCGATAAACGAGTTTCATACCACAACGGTTTCTTAACATTTTTAGAACTATTTTTTGGAACATACATCGGACGTTTCAGTTTTTTGTATTAGACATTTTTTGACCAATCCTACTACTCTTTTCTTTCTGCTATGCCGTATTTAAGTCGGCATGGTTTTGTTTGTTAGCATAATAAAAGCGACATCCAGGATATTGTAATTTTTAGTCAAATATACGTGACTCTTTGCTGTTTTGTGAGTCTACACTACGTGTCAGTTTATTTAAAACCGGATTTCTCGTTTCCATTCGAACTTGCATCCGAGTCAACTTCCGTTGGAAATCCGATGCGTCATCCAACCAAAAAACAGGTTACTTCTTTGCATCGACTGCGGGTTCTCCAAGCACATAACTATTTGCTACTTAAAGCCGACCTAAAGCATAAGATTTACTGCACATGTACTTGATACGATGGTTAATATTTATTTAGTGTGCAGATTAATTAAATACGTTCTACGACTGAATCTTTATTTACAAAATATTGTGAATGTAATCTTGAAAATAATTCTTACTTCGACAACTCTATTGTGCTGTTCAAATTACATGCTTAGAATGTGGGGAAAATACTCATTTTTAATATGCAGTTGTGATAGATTCAGTGTAAGAATATAGTATTAATTTTTACCTAATATACGTCACAAAATGCAGTATGCTCCTTCTATTAGGAAATGAATAGCACGTAAGTCTTATACAACTGAAGCACCCATTATATACATAGGTAACACATAAATTTATCAACGAGTAAGGCTAAGGTTAAGAAATCTTCTTAGAAGACAGTCTTTCAAAAAATTATCTTTAGAGCTCTAGAAATCAAGATTGAATATTGAAATAGAAAGTATAGAGTGGAACAATAATGACGATCATGTTTTCTGCTTCGGTAATTTATTATAGCCCACTAAAAGAGCATGTATTCCTATTCGGCGGGATAAACAAATCGATTTTTATTAAATGTATTTTTTTAAAGTATGTGGAAACGTTTAATCTGAAAAACATTTTTAAAACCATAGGAAATAGGTATTAAATGCAAAAAAATTAATGTTTCTAATACGACATATAAATGTTTCCCTGTATATGACAGCCAATGACTAGCAGTTATTATAGCAAACATTCACGTACATGCGCGTATTGTAAGTTAGAAAATGTTTATTTCTAAGAAAGAGCTGAATAACATCTTGAGTATTCACTAGGGTTTTTAGATTTGTTTTCAATGTAAAATATAGATTCTAATATATAGATAGATAAGTGGCATTGCAAGAAATGTGAGGTTTTTCACTCAAGTTTATTCACGAGTGTTATAAATACTGAATTGATATTTAAGTTCCGTTAAAAAAAAAAATGTTAGAAGGAAAAGTTTTATTCTAATATTTTGATTTACTTCCCCGCCTCTTTTGTATTATGATTTTAATCAGCCCTATCCGCTTTAGAGGCATAATTGAAATTTCTACTATGTTGCGTGATTATCGGTTAATAACATTGCAGTATAATATAATCGAGAGTAACCTAATCCGGTAGATATAACAAGGAGGAAGCAATTACATGACGAGATAGTTGATCTACCGTTAGGGTGTACAGCAGATAATGTGCAGCATCTAGTTCGACGCTCTCATCATCGTCATAGACGCTGATGGTATAAATATTATCCATTATCACACCAAAAATATTATAGTATATTTTTCAACCATTTCCCGACAGATGTTACAAATTTTAACGTACGGATAGAATATCCTACAATATTTTTTAAAGGAATTATTCATTAATAAATATTGTGTAGGCGCAAATATCAAACGTAAAAGAAAGCTATTTGTACTAACAGTTGTATTCTTCTTAAGCAAAAAAGAATTTGGTACAATCTCTAACTATTTTTTTCTAACTTTTTTTTTCTACTTATAGTAATTGTACAAATTTACCACTAAAATATATTCTTGTATTTACAAAGAGTTAAAAACTTGTTTTAAAAACTTAGTTTATATCTAACTCTGCTATTTATATTAACATATTATTTTTGCAAAAGTATTTGAAAGCGATAAATAAAAATTGTATAAATCACTTGAAAGTTACATGAGATATGTTTGTAACAGAAAAATGTATAAAGATCTGTCTTGGATTATATCTAAACAAACACGATGGTACTAAAATCCAAAAATTGTGACGACATATCTGCGAGTAACAGTGATCAGAGTCAAGAAGCCCACAAGATCAATGCTAAAATATCACAGTTATATTTTTTTCTTCATTAACATCGTTTGGAATAATTAATCTCTTGCTCTCTCAATACCAAACGTCAAATAACAATAAAGGTTTTATCCAGCTATAAGCACACAATATATTTTCTACTCAGTTGCCATCTCAAGCAGCATATGTCTGGGAAGAATAATACAAGTAGTATATATGTATTGTGAGGAAAAACCTATAGCATTTGAAAGAGCTATTATACCTATAACATAATGTTAAAATATATAGTATAGAATAACGATCAAATCGATATTTTCATCGTCCTCGCGTACTCATTTTAGGTACTAAAAAGAAATGACAAAACATACATTTTACATTACTAATATTGTACCAGATCATAAAACATCTTCGAAGTGATATATCAAAAGACAAGTATCAATTATTTATTCTCAAAGCAACGGGTAGGCAGCTGTGGAGTAGGCTTTACGCGCGTCATTATCAAAAAGTGCTTCGTGCGTTTTAACAAGTACTAGTCTAATGCGAGCATCTAACGACACAGTTTATGTACACTTATACCATTTTTCCAACTCTTAGAGGACAAACTTATTGGAAGATAATCAGCATAATAACAATGTATGTCGATAATGGAATGAACCGTAAAGCTAGTTTCTAAGAATTCCATTTCTCAAAAGTTCTTAATAGACCGTGATTTATTTAAGTTCCGCACAAATTTGCATGTTTGGCTTTTAGCCCAGAAGGTTAAGCAGAACCTTTTCGGCTGCTTTATGTGCATTTACCATTTACCATTAGATGTAAGCTTCGGCAGTAAGTACGGGGGGATAGACGCAGTTACAAACAGCACGAGGAAGGTCGGTCATCCATAAACATCTGCGCGAAAGCGAAAAGGTTTTATCGTCGGCCACAGGCGATAAAACATGCGCCACTTAAAACGGTGACGCGTAATAAATAGACTTATTTTGCACCGTGGAATATACTGCCCGCAATTTCCGTATAGGTGGTATCCTGAAAAATATGAAAAGCCCCGTTCCCATTTACCATGTCGAACATCGGCTAGCGCAATTTCACGGGGAAGATATCGTGGAAGGGTGACGGTGCTGGATGAAAAGTTCGAATTTTTACGACCTACATTAGAGTTACGTATATCATCTCTGGATAATTTTCTACGTAATGTATACTTTTGATCCAGTGATACGATACATTAATCGGGTGTACTAATAATACTTTACTTCCATCGGTTTTTTTTCCGAAAATCGAAGCATTATTGTAAAAAACTGGTTATACATTTATGATTCTTACGTTTCTATAAGGTGATGTTGACGGATGCCCAAGTTTATTGCACGATGTCTATGATCTGTAGGGGTGAAAAGAGAAGAGTGAGAAATAAGATCAGTAGGGATAGCGTGATGGATTGGGAAAGAGAATTATGATACACATTTGTCGGATGTCTAAAGATAGTGAAATTATATTTTCTAAAATCTTTATTATTCTTTACCTAAAAAAACGTAATCGTACTTCTATTACGACTATTCGCAACTACTTATTCCTTATCTAAAGAAAACGGAGTGCACGTGTGGCATCGACGACTGAAAGTTGATTAAGGTGGAGAAAAACGAGATGCTTCATTATCCGAAAGACCCCTGACATTAAACAAAGGTGCGGTAAGCAAGAACGGGCACCTCGGTACCGTCTCCTCTTCGGAAACAAAACAAAGTAATAAAGCGCTGAATTTCCCGCTTACTTTTACGTACTTTTGCTACGAGAGTGTAACTGACCATTAGGCCCTTACAAGGGCTCAATCGGCAAAACCGACGATAGATTATTCATATCCTACTCTCGACGCTGTCCCTTACGATTTATTTATTTCGACCACTATTTACTGCTAAAGACATTTCTAGGAAAACGGCGGAAGCAAAGTTGTACGCCTAATAATTCGAAAGCTGGTGTCGAAAGTGTCGAAGAATTAAATAAAGAGCCATAAAATAAAAGCGCAAGGAAATTAGGGCAGCGTGGCGAATAGAATCGAAAAGAATTCTTTTGCGGATGAAGCGGGTTTCAAGCACGTCGACCTACGTAACATACAATTGTAACATAGAATACAAATATCAAGTTAAGAAAGTACTACTAGATTATGTGGTAAAGAACCGTGATAGCTGATATCAAAATCAAAGAGGGAGATAGACAATTTATGCAAATATAGCTCCTATATCGTAAAATAAACAGTCATTTTAACAGAAGTTACTAGCTTGATCGGTGTTCAAGATTTTACGATTGCACGGCACAGCTTCGTTTTACGATCGCGATAAAATTCCATGCGACATAAAATCCGAATGGCCTTGGAATCAACGATCTTAACGATGAAACAAATATTTTGACATAGTAAATTCTGGAGCGAATGGTCGATATTTCTGTTTCCGAGAGTTAACCCTTGCGAATGCCGTGACCTTAGGTCAATGTAACCGTACTTTTATTGATCTTCCACTCTTATCCACGTTCACGAGGCGCTGGAGAATGATCAAAGTTCGTGCGGTCCACTTTTATCTATTCCATTATTTATTATTATAAAATTTTAATTACCCAATGTTAGAAACTTTTATTTTTGTCACATTTTATACTTAATTTGTAATTATTTTATATCTGATATATTCTTTGAAAAGAGCTCACAACCGTGCCGAAACGTCAAATTAACATTACTAATGTGTTTCGTTCAATACTAATCGTTAATTCTTCTCATCTATGAATACTTTACTCTGAAGGGCCGACGTAATAGTTACATTCTTTGTTTATTGTTTTAATGTATTCGTGCTTGTAAACACTGAATAGCGGGAAGTTGGTTGATTCAGTTAAGCAAGGCACGATTGTACGTAGAACTTGTCTAGTAAAATATGTCTAAATAAAATATATATTCTGAGATGGATGGTTTACGAAATAATTATTCGTGCCCACGCTTACCGGCTTACGAACAGAATCAATAATTTGTTCTACGACTCCTGAAGGAGAGCAAGGAGAAGTTGGAATACGACGTGGCGATGTCAGGCGACTGAGGCCAATTGATCCAGATCTATAGACTGCGGAGAAATATATAATTAAGGTTATTACAATACACATTGACATATTTAATTGTATTATTCATAGAAAAGTGCAAACACAACGTTATAAAACCTAATATGATTTATCGCTAGTCCAAGAAACCTGGAAAAGAATAAATGAAAAAAATGTCCTTTAAAAAGAAACTTTTGCATCAGTTATTACGTATAATGATTTCGTTTCTTTATATTATACATTTACATTTCTGCGCAGAATGGAATTATACATTTCTGCGCAGAATGGAATTATACATTTCTGCACAGTTTGTAAATAGCGCACGTGTCGATCATAGAGTCTATAAATCGGAAACAATTGGCCCCAGCCGCCGGATACCGCTTGAGTCATTTTCCAACTTCTTCCTGCTCCCTTTCAGGAGTCTCGGAACAAATTTTTGATTAAGTGCGCACATATACATAAATATTACAAGTGCGTTTCTTGATTGAAAAACAAGTTACATAGTGTTTATTAATACTTGTGCGGATTTATTAACTATCATTTTAACAGGTTATAAACGATAACATCGTTTGTTAAGCAATATACAATCTATAACCAATAATGCGGCATGCAAAACAATCTATAACAATTTGTTTGTACGTTTCTGGGAATAATACAATTAAATACGTCGATGTGTATTATAACAGCTATAATTATACACATCTACGCAGTTTGTAAAATGCGCGCGTGTCGATCATATGGTCGATAAATAAAGTCCAATCGGTCTCTGTCGACTGGCACCACAGCAGTTATATTCCAAGTTCTCCCTGCTCCTCTTTAGAGTTCACAGAACGATTCATTGATACGTGTACATATGTATAATATATTTCCACCTCGCCACATCGTTGTATTATTTAGTTCTCGGCGTATGAAACTCAATTGAATCACACCATATTCAGCTGTCCCTAAGTACGTTTCCCTAGAAAGATATATTTAAAAACTCGATATTTGGCACATATTCCATTGTTCCTGTATTTCTACCTAACAGAATTTATCCTCACTGTCTTATTAAACAATGTATTTTACTTTAAATAAATATTTTTTTTCTATAACATCATTCTTATTATTTATTTTATCATTTTTTGAATACTAGTAAAATCTGCATTTTTGTGAAATTCTTTCGAGATACATCGTGAAAAAGGAAGTTGATACATATCCTTAATTAAATATTTTATTTCTGACCAAAAATGGTCACGTTATCCTTAACACTAAACCTACCAGCCACTTTCTGGACATATTTACGTATACTACATATAGCCATCACGAAAAACGCTATTAAGAAAAAATATCAATAGATCTTGTTGACGTCATGCACACTGACTCCGGCTACTCGATGAATCAATGTTCCGTCGCGCGTGCGTTGACGCTGAAAGAACTATAAGCGTGTCTATTCCTTTCTCTCGTATCCGCGATCAACCTTTAACTCGGCAAGAAGGCCGTGGTGCGTGTATCGATGGTTGGGCGAGTGTCGCTGGATAGCAATTTTTGGGTGAACATTCTCGTGAAGAACTGCTGCTCCCAGATATGGTGGTGCTCCCAACGGCAGATCACCTCGTCGTAAGAGGTTTTCGGACGGCGACTAGTTAGGTGGTATCACAGGATACGGAGTCAAGGTTCAAAAATTGAACACTCGCAATATAATAACACGTGTATATTTACAGAATGAATAACAAGGTTGATTATGTATGAGTCGCTTAGTGTAACGAACTTCTACGATTTATATGATTAGTAGCTATCTCTAGACTGAGAGATTGCCTATCGACTTGTGCTACAGTGTCGATTGATAGAATTCCTTGATACGTTCTTGGTTACCTCTAGTTTGAAGGATCGCCTATCGGTTTGTACTCGCGTGATGTTTGGCTAGAACTTCCTAATCATTGAAAGAACGTTGACTATTCAATTGGCATTGAAGATGCCGGTTTGGTGGGGTGGTTCTGTAAGGGTAAAGCTGACGGTCCCGTTAAGCGTTTCTTAATAAAATTTTATCTGAGCAAGCATTTGTTCGCCAGATGTTTCATGGTTATTTGACCAGGTCCTTATCTGTTCACCCTTCGCTTGAGTTTTTTTATAGAGTAATAAAACATTTGGTGACCACTCGCTCAAGTATACCTTACCATAAACACCCAAACCAGTGATAGATCGATAGAATGATTCACACTCTGTCGTAGAATCATAGAAAATTTTCAAAAATGTCTTCTAAGAAACGACTGACCGGCCATTTTTACCATTTCAATAAGTTTAGTGTTAATCGGTGATTTTCAGTTGTCAGTGAAAGAAGTTGTAACGACGAGCAAACTAAAATTCGATCATCCTACACGATCCTTCAACGATAAATTCCCCTTTTCAATCAGGAATATTCCCCGCGCTATGTCGAGCGTCATCGAAACGCATTTCCGAGTATCGTTGAAGGAAAGTGCCCCTCCAGAACGTCCTCCAATATCGAAGGTGCGCCCAGATCTCCCAATGGCCTAATAGTATTTCGATGCGAGCGGCGATCGTGGGGGCGAGAGCACTCGTTATGAGACCGCAAGCAGATCTCTTCGGCGCTTGGTTTGTCGGGTGAAATGAAACGTGAATAAAATATAAAGAATGGCCATTTACATTCAACGAGCCGCGGCCCGTGTGCTCTAGTGATTTAGTGCACCGCAGAGCTTTTCCCGCTCCCGAGGGATTGCAAATGCATTCCCAGTCTCTGTTCCACTTCCTTCCTACATGCATCTACGATTCTGCATCTTCGTTCGCTGCTATCCTTCTCTCGCTAACTCCCCATTCCGTTCTCCATTTTGCCGCGATAAGTTCGACCGCCTGCTTACACTTCTGTCTTCCTGTTTCTCTATCTCTGCGCCCGTTGTTTTTTGCAAGTATTAAATCGGTGTTTTCAAACATTTTTTTATTCGTGTTTTAATTAAATGATCGATATTTTAGTGCGATATCAGTATAGTATAATGGGAATGGTCGATATTATAGGATTATAAGACGAAAACTCACAATGTTTGATGTTGATTTAAAAAGAAATATCGGTTTATGATATAAATGTAACGTACAATAATTAAAAAACAAAATTATACTGACTTTATTCGATTTCATACCGATGATTGATTAGTAATCATGTATGTTATACAAAAAAAGGCAATTTATTAAGTGTTCCGTGCCGCGTGGGGCGTATGCGCCCCACTTTGAATTTTCCATTCAGGCTGTTTTGAATTTTCTTTGCAAAACAAAAAATGAAAAAGGAATTGTTTCTTACCGGCTATAAAAATCATAAGACACATATATTAGGAGCAAATTGTAATAGTGTCACGAGATACACCACACATCGCTTGAACGAAAATAAAAAATAAGTCTCTAAGTAACGAAAAATCAAAAATGAAATTTTCGTTATTTGTATATATTTTCTTTTTTTTTTAGCATTTTATATGTATTAATTTTATGTTTCATTTGGTGCTATTATGCACAATATTGGAAAATATAAGAGATGAATCAGTAAAAGTGTACATATTTCAAAGAAAAACTTCTTTGATTCTTTGACTACTCATCTGTTCATGTATTATATGTTTAACTACTGCTTTTAGTACTGTTTCTTGTCACCTCTAAGGTTTCATTTTTTAGGTTCGATGATCAGGACTCTTCATATTATTCTTCGAAACTGGAAAAAATGTATTCATTGACTCGATGAGTAATAAACTAAAACTTTATTGGATCTTGGTATTACGATTTTAGTCTTCTATTCGTTATTCCATCATAAGGCATGATGTATAGATCCTTTCACATTTCTAAATATTTTATACACCATGATTCTTGCAGCCTCTATCCCTCTTCTGCTTCCCTAAAGCTTTTTAATCAACGAGTATACCAATAAATAACTGTTGCATACGAATAATTTTAGCATCTGTAATTATACTAGACTTAAAAAATGTAGTATTATGTCAAATAATGCAATTAGCTTTGAATCAAATTATATACGTTTTATTCAGCTGTTGCTTGTATTCTATTGTAGCAACATGCGCTTTATCACTTGTGTATAATTCATTTTCTATTTACAAAATTGGTTTGTATTAGACTTTGCGGTAAGATCGCTTTGAGGACGTTCAATACGACCGGAAAAATAGTCTTGCACAAACCGCGAATCGCGGCCTTGTTTGGTCTAAAATCAGGCACTTGCTAAGAATGGGTAGGCTTTAGAGTAATGGTTCTTCAACTGGGTTACGTGCACCTCTAGGGATACGGAAGAAATTTTGCTTCATATTTTGTTTCGTATGTATATATAAATGTATGTTTATTTTCTCAATAAATTTTATTGCCATAAGTATAATTTCTTACATAAGAAAAATAGAAACAGTCTTCAAGGAAGTGCGAGAACCTATTTTCAGATTTAAAGTTATAGCTATCATTAAAAAGATCAAGAACCCCTGATTTAGACTTTTGTAGATAAAGTCCTGGATACATTCTACAGAGCTACGTATTAGGTTGTTTAATAAGTTCCCGGAGAATCTTTAATTGTTTCATAAGAACATAGTCAAAATTTTAATATTTTTTTGCAACGTTCTGATAAAAATTTTGGGTTTCAAAAAGCTGTGTGCACAGTGGGTGCCGTATTCGCTAACAATGCAACAAAAATACATTCAAATACGACTTTGTCAGCAACATTTGGATGGTTATTTAACTTTTAACGTCTTTATGTTTCAAAATTATTTTTACAATTATAAATTTATCTTTTGATATTCGTTCCGCGAACTTATTGAAAAACCTAGTATTCTGCGGAACACGGTAAGGATCGAGCAACCGATTAAAAGCGTAAATTTTAGACGATGCGGTACCGCAATGCATGGCGCAAAAACGCGCAGCACCGATATGTTTTATCGTTGCTACGGAAGGAGCCGAAACCTCCATAATACACGACCGTCCAGCGATAATACTAAAGCACATTTTTCTTTACCTGAGTATACGAATATAAGCATTTCACTACGACATACAATTCCTGGAGGGTTATCGAGTTATATGGACCGTTCACCTTTCTGATGCATTCTTATCACAATTACTATGCCATTTAAAGAATAACGCTTACGTTTATTTTGCCCTACGATTCTTCGGTCGAAAAAAAAAAATAATAAAAAATTTCAAAAGCATTTTTTTTCGTGGATTACCGTACTGCACTGTCCACGCGGAATCCTTAATTTGTTCCGAACTCCTGAAGGGGATCAAGGAGAAGTTGGAATACGACCGTGGCGGTGTCAGGTGTTAGGAATCAGATGGTTCTGATTTATAGAATCTATAATTGACACGCACGCTATTTGCAAACTGCACAGAACCTGATATGACTTATTGCTAGTCCAAGAAGGCTGGAAAAGAATGGATTAAAAAAGTGTCCTTTAAATAGAAACTTTTGCATCAGTTATTACGTGTAACGATTTCGTAACATTAATCGATTGAAATGATTAAATTAGGAAGTTATGCGAGGATTGATTATTAATTGCTTCCTTTCGGAGCTATAATGCACTTTTTCAGAGCTGTGAAATGCTTCTTTTCAAAACTATAGCATAGTTCTTAACAGAACCACAATTTATTTTACATTGGAACGATCGGTCATATAATCAATGTTACGAAATCGTTATACGTAATAACTCTGATGCATTAAAGAACATTTTTGCAATTTTAAAAGATAATTCCTTCTTCTCCCACCTTCCTGAATTGGCAATAAGTTATACTAGGTTCTATAATGATGTGTTTGCACGTTCCTGTGAATAATACAATTAAATACGTCAATGTATATTGCACCAATCATAATTATACATTTTTGCGCAGTTTATAAACAGTCTATAAATCTGAAGCAATTGGTCCTTGCTATCTGACACCGCCACGGTCGTATTGCAACTTCTCCTTGCTCTTCTTTATGAGTCGTAGAACAAATTAATGATTCCGCTCGGACAAAAAAGCAATCAAAGAAAATAAAAACATATGGTTAAAGATAAACGTACTTCAATCGTGCCGCGACAGCAGTTGCAATGGACTCTAATATAAAAATATATTTAACGGACAATACTCGCGCCTTGCTCAATTAAATTAACCTTTCCATTGCGGTAATCCGCTCCGCCGGAGTAATGCCACTGAATGGGGCATCGAGTTGAAAGATGTGCACATTGCACGTCGGTAGTCCTCGGTGCTTTTTAAATTTTACACCGACTATAATCGGCGCTCGTGTACACAATTCGTGGCATGGATGCTGACTGTAGTCGGCACTCGTAACGAAAGGATTAATGATACTAGTTTGTTCAATAAATTTGCGGGGCACCGTCTATTCGCCAACAGTAAAACTAAAACTCCGACATTATTTTAATATTTCATGTTTCATAAGAAACTCAACCAAAATTCGAATATTTTTTTGCAATATTTTAAATGCAGTTTTGGGTTTCAAAAATCTGTGTGCACAATTTGTGACGCATTTGCTAATAATGCAACAAAAACTCATTCGAATACGTCTTTGTGAGCAATATTTGGAGTGTTTTTTAACTTTTTAAGCCTTTTTGTTTAAAGTCTTTAACTTTTAAACTCATATTTGCAACTAAAAAATTCGTTTTTTGCTTTCCGCTCCGCGAACTTATTGAACCACCTAGTACTGTTACGCCAACTAAAGATGACGCATTACGATCGGACAGAATCGGATGTTCGATCGCGGCTGTGGTTGTCAATGGTTGTTGACAACAGCAGTCACGCGAAAACGTTCACGGGAGATAATCACGAAATTGCGCTACTCTTGCTAAACTGTTATAGGGTAAAGTGTTACGCCATCCGTTCAATAGTGTTCCGCGTTTTGATCTTTCATTGCTGCCAATGAGCTTCTCAGGAATCACCCCTTTGCGCAACATTAACTCATTACCAGCTACAATTCGGTGAAAGTGAATTTCACTCATTTTTCAATCAATATTTTATCTACACATATTGATTGAAAAAGGCAGACCAAGTTTAACTTTTTAGGTACGACGCGCCACTATAGTGGTTTTCGCGGTTATCATCTTTCAGAACGATATGCCACTATAATGGCTTTCTAAAAAGTACGGGAATTTGAATAGTAACGTTAACTACAGCAAATATATCGTTGAATAGTCGTTTAGACTAACCAAAAAACATTTTCCATCATTTTGTAAATCCAACAAATCTAAAAAAGCGTTGCAAAATTGTATCGTACGTTCAAAAAACCATATAAGACGAAGATCTAACTATGAGTGTGAAGATTGTGACGTGGTCTGTGTCGTACCATGTTTTAATATATATCGTACCGAATTGTATTATTAATTATTAAAGTGAATCGTCAAAGTTAAAGTACGTGTAATATATTTCTAAGAAAAATTATAATTTAATCATCAAATACTTAATTCAATGTACTTGTATAGAGAACAACATTGCAGTGCTGTATCGTTTAAAAAAAAAAATTTCTTTTTTGAACTTAATTCGTGTCAGACTCTGTCGTCCAGGGAAATAGTCTCGCGCAATACTCAGTCGTTCCTAAAAGGTTAATTGTAACACTTACGTACAATACAGATTTCCAATATTTTTATGCCACTTCAAAATGCGTCCCATAAATGGGACAATAGCGGGTTTTGGGTTAATATAACATTTCGATGTGAAAAGTTCTCCTGCACGCTACTCTCCGTATTACATATCTTGTTACCCTTCGATTTCCAGCTCTGCACTCGGCTTTTCCATTTTCCTTATTCCCCCTGTCCATCCGTATCATCGCCCTTTCCTCTTTGCCCACTTTACGATCTCCTCTCTCGGTTAACCCCATCCCCTCTCTCATTAACTCTCTTTGCCGGCGTTTGACTCCTGCTTTATTTTTGTCCCTCGCGGTTTATCCATTTCACTTGGCTGCGCCCCCATTTCGGTCTTTGCCCTCCGGTACATCGCCGCTCCATATTTTTCCGCTGCATCGTAGCCAGCTTTTACGCTCGGCCAGGTGAACTCGGTTGCTCCCATTTGTCTGCCAGGAAAGGTCCTGTTTGAATTCCACAAATGAACCTTTGATGGAATCCACCCTCAATGTCCCTCTTTTTTAATGCCTCGTTGCCAGTGAGGAAGAAATAGGATATTCCTCGACTCAAAAAGGTTCACGTCAAAATCCGACGCTCACAAATAATGATCACCGCGACACTTGAAAAGGGCACTTGAATTATATCGTGCCACGTGAATACGCCGCAAAGTATGCATAGCGGTATTTCCTAGGAAGGATGGATTTTTTAAGAATTTTGTAATCAAGGCGTTTGTAATAGGGGTGGGATTTAATATCAATTGGAAAAACGTACGATTCTATGGCTGGCTACGTAAATTGTACGCCTCATCTAATCTCTGAAAGGAAGATAACTATTTATAAGGAAAACTGTATCAAATTCTAGAAGTCTTTTTGAGGAACCAAAGTTGTTTTTCGTATTATAGTAATCTTTTTTCTGAAACGAATATGCTCAATGCTCTATAATACAATATAATGATTGTGTATGGTCATATGTTGAACAATAAAGAGATATTGCGTGTGGGATCAATCACTTATAGTTTTTTCATGCAATATGTATACAGTAGCTCCGGTGGTTCAGAACAGACTTTAAATGGTAGGTCCTAGACTAAATGACCCTAGCAGTCCGTGCCAAAAAATAATCTAAAAAAAGATGGTATGCAGCAATCAACTCAGGACTAGGTCCTTTTTTATTGGTTCAGGCCTTTCATTACTTTGAGTATATATCTTGTCAGTGTATACAAAACACTAATAATATGAAATAAAATGAAATTATTAATAACGGAAATTAGTAATTATGGAAATGAGTAAAAAGCGCGCATGACGTGTCAAAATGTGTGCAAACTTTCACAATGCCATACGTTTACACCATCACACAAATCGGCTACTTATGAGCGTATTTTTGTAAAATAATTTTAAATAACTTATATTTCGCCTGACACCATTTCAAATATCTCCAAGTACTGCCCAAATTTAATTTCCACAATCGCTATATAGACGTTGTTGGTCGGTCAATAATAATTTGTCATTCTTAAACATAGGTGATCTGCAATCCGTTTATTCTTTAATACCGACCGCTGTATATAGTTGCTTGACCCAGAACCAAAGGTCTCCTCTTAAAGAAGATGTCTTTGTTAAAATTGTAACTGCTGAAGTGCCCCTCCCACACAGTTTCTATGAATATTATTGGCGGCTCGATAAAGATTTCATTTTTGCTGGGTGCTAGAGAAATAGACGCATCGCTGATCTCAGCGTGCTATCCTGCAGTCGCGAATATCTGGGTTATCTGGATCAGCGCATTTCGCAAACGAGTTGAGCGTTGCGTTTACAGAGGTCTTTTGGACTTTTGGAACGGTATCCACGGTTGGCATCGCATCTTTTTTCAAAAAGGATTCCTTGCCTCGAATCAGTCGTCTATGAAACATGAGTTATTTCTCCACCTCGTCCTCGGTCGATCCTATCACGTCTAACCATTTCGGTACGAACTGCAGCTTTAATCCCTTTAACCAGTTAAGCGCGTTTGACGTGTATACACGTCGGACCAAATCTCTATTCCGGCGTGGTTGACGTGTATACTCGTCGCGTAAAATAAAAAATTATCATTGACTGTAGAAACTCCTAATCTGAATAAAATGTAATAAGAATATTATTTGGTGGTATGTCTCCTTTGTATTACCAATATAACTGTTATATATTTTATATTGAGGTGGGCTTGCGGCCCGACAAAACTTACATTCATAAGCCGTGACTTGGACTTCAGGGTCAAGGAATCAAGACATTGGTGCATGATTTACGAAGTGTCACTTTATGTGGTACCGTGTTTCGAAAAATATCACTCCGAAATCAATTGAAATTCTTCAAATTATTTTTTTTCTGCGGTATTTCTCCTTTATATTTTATTACTTTTTGACAACTTTCACATTTTTAATAAAAGTCACCTATTCAGAAATGAATTGTTAATCTTTTATCAAATAAAAATGTAATCCTTCCTCGATTTTCGTAAAATTTATAATAGGACCATTTGCTTTGCGTTCAACGTGCATAATCATTATTGCTTGATTTTAATTCTGCACTCTGTTGCGGATTTTTAAAACCAAATTTCGCAGTTAAAAGGTGAATGTTTAAATCTGTCTTTCTTCAATCTCGCTTCAATCAACTAACATGACAGTTTATATTGAACGTATGCTTCACGTACCGGTTAATCAAGGGAATTCTATAAAAGGAATTTCCTGATAACTAAACGTACAAACGCAGTTGTTAAATTATTTTGTTTGTGTACCCGGCTGTTCAAAAACTTTGATACTCAAGATAAAATTGTACTTATTGAAAATGTAGTTGCTTATACTCTGTCGATGTTTTTTCATGGCGATCTTGCATGAGCAGGTAAGGTTTTAAGAAAAAAACACGCTGACTTATGTTTTGACCACTAGATGTGTGGCCTTTGTCAGAAACTTTATTAATCAAATAATTACAAATTAAAATTTTACATGAATATTATTGTTTATAGAATAGGGAACAGCTTGATTTCCTTAACAAAAATATGCTAATGCTAACCAAATGTGGTTGGGTTCAATATTTTATAATATTTACGGTATACTGAACCAATCGTGAAGAAATTCAAGGTGTTGAAGCTGGATTCAACTGTTTTTTTTATATTGCAATACTATTTTCACACACAAACCGCACCCGTAATACTACTAATAATAATCTAAATAGGAATAAGGAAAACCTATTGATTATCAATGTTCCTGACTTTTGTTATCAATAAGAACATACTAGATTACAGAGTGCTGCGCTGTGAAAGGAATAATAAATATAGCTTTTGGTATACAGTAATGGTATCATATTTGTAAAACAACATAGTATATCAATTAATAAACCTAAATCTGTAACATCCTTGACGGACATTTGCTTGTATCTGAAAATGTTTGGTTTGTAGAATATTTGGCAGCCAGTAATAAACGTTTTCATTAATTCAGTGCACGAGTGATTGTAATGAGTACCTCAAAAATGTATACGTTACAGTCAAAGTAATTGATCGATTTCTATTAATCACAAACGAATGAAACGGTCAAAGCGAGAAACTTGTCGAAATTTGTCAACAGACTTTGAAATAAATGATGAAAGTAAAGTAATATTTTCGTTACTGTTGCCTAGGTGAAAATCAAAATTTTCGATTGAATCGAAGCAACGCTTTTCTTTAACAACAGAAGGGCGCGCAAAAAAAAAGACACCTAATATGCGTGCGATTAACGATGTATAGACTTTTCTTGTATTGGTTACGTTTCAGTCAGGCTCCACTGTGGCAAAAAGGTTAACCGCATCGCTCTCGGAATTCAGGGAAAAATATTTGAAACTTTTCTATCTAACGTTATAAATCCGCTGCTTGGGAATAAACTATAAACAAACAATTTGATACTCGATGCCAATATTGAACAACTTCGAGCATGCTCAAAATAAGAATGTAAATAGATTCGACGTATACCTGGAATTTTTTAAAAAGTGACAAATTATTAATCCAATGACTGCAATCTTGCATACAAACCGATGGTGGCAACCACGAGCACCTTCTATAAAAATACGCTGTCACAAATTGTGGTATTACAAAAGTGGACTTTGAGATCAGGATAACTCAGACATATACTTTTACAAACTTTTTTCGTTGCGTTAGCAAGAGAAGAAGATCCCATATGTTATGAAATACCCTTCACAAATCATATGTACTGAATCAAATACAACATTAGGTGTTCTAGAGACATGGCGTGATCTCTTGCATTTCAGTATTTTCAACATAAATTATAAAAAGAGATTCGACGAATCTTAAAATAAGTATTACGCATTGGCAATGGATCGCGAAATATCTAGTGTTTTCTATTTATTATTAGTTTAAAATGAAAAAACGAATGAAATTTGTATCATAAGAGGTGTGCGAAGGATACAAACATCACCACCACGAGGAATGTAATAGGAGAGTTAGCAATAATTTTCGTTTCTTTAGAAGCACACCTTGTATGGCTTTCGAAATTTCACTGCGCACTTCGTTATTGTTCCCCATGGAATGCGTCGGCCGAGCAGACCGGAAACCGAACTCCCACCGATAAGACTGATTCGAATTCCGACCATCGCATCCACCCGTTTTTTTCATTCGACGTGTATGTATATCACAACAGCAAAATAAACCGGATAACAGGATATTGAATGAATGCTTCGAGGAAGTAAAGAGATTACAGGAAAATAAGAACAGATGGGAGTTGGAGAAATCAATTTCCACACGAACGAACGTCTGGGTTAGAGTTGAATACGTAAGGGTAAAGAACTTGAGATCGTAAACAGGACAGCTGAAAGGATATAAAAATGTAGATACAGATGCAATATAATAACATCCAGAATTCGAGTTATGAAGTAATACGTAAAAAATTGTATACGATTTCAATATGAAAATATTTTTGAAGAAGGGTACAAAGTGTACGAAAAAATAATAGCGACATTTAAAGCTGGAAACGTGAAATGTTTTGACAGATTCTGGGGGTACCGCAAAACGACTATCTGCAAACAGTACTGAGGTAAAAAGTAAACTTTGGAGCATTTAGCAACAACTTTTAAAACCGAGTGTTCCGAATCTACCATTGATATAAAAAATATGTTACAGTCTTGCCGGCAAGTTAATATTACGGGTTGTTCATGCGAGTGAAAGAAGATTTACACTTTTTGGGTCAAACGTGTTTATGCGACACTACCTCGGGACGAGGCTGATGTAGGTTAATGATGTTGATGAAATGTTTGAGAGAAGGTACATTCAAATCAATGCAAAACTTTTTCCCTGCAAAAGACTTTTATTTAAGTATGTAGTTCTATATAAACTTTCTTATTTGAAGTTTTCTACCACCTAGAATTTTCCACAAGAGCCTGAAACTCATCAAACTGCACGGAGGCTTCGAAAATTTCTCCGGTATGCATGCAAATCGCTGCGATTCGGATATTTCGAGATCTTCAGAAATTAACTGTCTGTGTTTACATTGTATTCTTCCAAATGCATCAGTACTATTAACCCCTTGACTTCAAAGTAACGTTATGTTTATAAGCCCTTTTCATAAATCAGCTCTGATTTCTTCTCTAATTCATAAATTGTTACTAATCAGAAAGAAACTTGTCGGTCGTGAAGTAATCTATTACTTATATGCATATTGTTTTTTTTTCCCTTTAACTCGTTCCGTGCCAAGCCGTTTGTGCCCACATTGTCGTTCAGGCCATTTGATGTTTTGACTAAAGTCTGATATATTATCACACAATATTTCATTACTTTATTAATTCATAAGTAATTAACTTGTGTAGAGTGGTTATTATATCGTGTATCATATTAGGTACACGTGGCAGTGCAATTAGCTTGATCATAAAAGTCAATGAGTACGAAACTTTTCGATTAGTAAAAATAACCTACAGTATTCGAATTTGTTATGAAAAGAAATTAGGAAAATAAAATATTTAAGAAAAAGAGAAATAGGTAAATATACGGAGATAACATTTTTTGTTTTTCATTTATTGGAAAACAAGTGTCAACTAATACACGTAATTACTAATTATCGTATATATATCAATTAAACAAATTTCTATACTTTGCTTTATACTGCATTTCTTATAATGCCTCATTCCTTTGATGGAAATATACTTTACAGAATTAAATTTGTCATAAAATGTATGTTTTCAGCACATTTAATAATTGTACTATTTACGGTAAACGTTAAAGATATAGGATTTATTTAAAAAAAGGTGATTCAAGTATGGTCAGGTTATCGAGATCTGCAAGAAATATCCATTATAGGGGTTTACGTTTTCTCTTCCATTAGCATCGCCACGGAACGATTGTTTCCGTACGGCTCGAAGAGTAATGCGTTCGCGCAAAAGTTCCATTATTTCTTCGTGCTTTCAGCGCGGATAGGTAAAGTTTTCCGTATATCTCCGCATCCAGGTGGCCGTGTTAGTAGATTGGACAACTTGTAAATGCGGAGCGATAAAAGCAGTCGGGGATAAACAATCGGCCGACCTCTTTTAACGGAAATGAAACAAATCCCATTCTCATTTTGCACTGTGTTTCCTAGGCGGTACCTAGACGCAATCATTTCCTTAAGTGCCAAATGGAAATACGACAACAAACTGGAGGCAAAGTGTTGGCAGTTGCGGTTAATCCCTTCCCACAAAATTACAAAGGAAGCATAGAAATGTGCAAGAATTATAAACACCCTGCAATCGGTCTTTCAGTGGACGGTTAATGTTATTTTTATTTCAGCGTTGAAAATACGCCATTTGTATTGTGCTTTGACGTACATCCCTACGTTTAACCACGAAAGGAATTTAGCCTTCTGCGTGAATTAATAAAATAATAAGATACACTAATGAATTACGCGTTTTAAAAAAATTATGTTGTGTAATGCCAAGCATGTTTAAGTGCGAAGGAAAGTTAGTCTTGTATCCGATTTAAGACGGCCGTGGTGACATGTTGTGGTGACATACGCGTCGTTAAGACGGCATCATGCGACATGTCATTTTAAAAGTGCAGCAACGAGCAGTGCTTGTCATACAGTCACCAAGATACCATGTAATTCTTATAAGGCTAAATATATCCATTTCTTTTATATTAGCGCGCCCAGTGTAATGATTTAAGCGCTCTTTTGAAATCTTTTAAGTATACCTGGCATTTAATTGCTGCGAATAATCTCAATTATTATTATTATTACAGTTGTAATGTTATCGGAAATGCATCAAAAGTATATGGGATCTTGGAAGAGTTTTTCAATCTTGAAAATATTCAAACAACAATTGTTTATACACTCAACACAAGTAAAGATTGACAGTACCTAAAATCTTCTATGTGATTGGTGGGCAGTGCGCGAATAACATTTTCTAAACATTGCCATAACTAGCGTTAATAAATTGTTAACTCCTATTACGCTATTAAACGAACTAATCCTATTAAAATTCTATTCTTACTTCGTTATCTTCGCTTTTTTTTTATTAGAATGTTAGTCTTGATTCATATTCTACGTTTTCTATTACTTTAAAACGTTCAGCTACAAGAAAGATATTTCATGATCACCTTACAAATGTCAAGATTTTAAATTAAAGAGCACAGGCCTCTGTTAGAAGGATATCGTGATGTAAACTTTAATATTATTAAAAAGAACATAATATCATTGAGTGCAGAAGAAAAAATAAAGTGGAACAGCTTGGACATTTAAGTATCGTTGCTTTCCGATACGATTACCATCTCAAAAGGTATGGTTTTCTTTTGGATGGAGATCAACCTAAAGCATCTGCGACATTAATTCAAACAGTTAAAATGAGAAGCGTGGAAGGAATCGCTCACGATATTGTGATGCTGAATGAATCTCATTCCAAAAAAAAACTCGATTAAGTATGTCGACAAAATGAACAGAAAGAAACTGTCAAAACTTGCAAAGAACGTTACCGGCATTTGGATGTACAATAATGTCGAACGTTTAATTCAAACATCTCATAAAGGGATTAAATGAGCAAATCAATTTCTACAATTTATTAATTCGTTGATTTTGACACAATACTACACTGCTGGCTTCGCATTTATAGTCTCGTGTACTTAACTTCTACTTTAAACATTTTGGTATACAGAATAATGACCGTCCTACTTGTAAGAATCACCGTGACATAGCGCTTTAGAAGATCTCATTAATCAGTAAATGATAATACCATTAGCGATAAAAAGAAAAACTTAAAATAAGAATTTACCTGAATTTCAAGTCGACAATCTCTTTTTCCTACTGCTGTGGAATCATAATGCGGATGCAATTTTGATGCAAAAATGAAATGTACTCCAAGATTTACACCACCTGTATCTGTGCCTTAAAAAAAACAGACGTCTAGACTTGGACATTTTTGGAAAATAGATGTTCAGTATATAGAGGTTCATTCCTGTCCGAATATTTATATTATATTTCTACGGTCAAGGGCAGATGTCATAAATATTGCACCGGAATAACGCGTAGCCATGCCCTTTTATTGCCCACAACGTTAACCACACGAATTTTATACCCAGTCTTGGCAATAACCCGGGTCGATATAATGTCGTAAAATATGTTTTCCTTTTGCGTGGCGACGCCAGATCACGATAAACATATTCGCGACGTATCATGAATACTGTGCCAAATGCGAAGGCCATTGTCTTCATCTTTGTAATCTAGCCACGTTGTGGGGATATAGCAACATTGTGAAATACTTATTACTTCATGTATCATGTAATAGAGCAATATGAAAATCAAGCATCAGACATAGAAAGAACATTGCTTTCTAAAAAAATATATTTTAAGTTGTACGTAAATTGCAAGTAAATTTAATGCTGCGCACTAGTGTGTTATAATAGAGCAGATAAAATTTTTTATTTAACACGTTCTAATTATGTTTACTTTTAGCGTTTTAATGTCGTAAATTCCTGGTATATCATGGTGGAATAGATATGTTTTCATATAAATTATGCGTACAACAATGTACACTAAATCTCAAATATATTCAGGAGTTCTACGCATTAACTAAAATACGTACAACATCGAAGAATTTTATTAATTTAAAGAAGGGTTTAAAGTTTACGACTATTGATTGTCTTATTTTACAGTGTGACACATTAATTGCGTAATGCATTGATTACAACATGCATACTTCACGGAGCAGATAATTGAATATCGATATTTTCTTATACTTCGTTCATATGGGTATATTTTATGTTTATAAAGTTAATATTTGTACATAATAACCGGATTATTGAACAATGAAATTGTTATATATTATGTGAATATATTTATAGGTGTACAAATACGTGAGATAACGCTTCAGGATGGCTTTTCAGAGCGATATTCCGAGCGTATCTTCTTAAGCTTTAATGTGCACTTTTTGCATCGCTTACGCAGCTCCCACTTGGAGATTCATCGTTCTGTTAAAAGCAAATGGCTCCTTGCATATTCGCACATGGTGTTAAACTCTCATAAATGTATGCTCAAACCTACGGCACAAAATCCGAGAAAAGAAACGAGGAAAAAGTGTAAAGACGAGCTGACGTTCCGCTGGTTATCTTTCTCACTCTTCGATACGTAGCGTAAAGCGTCTTTCTTGGAAGATAAAAGTACCAGTAGTTGACGCTTTAAGGAATTTTTTGCCTATTCATTCACATAGCATCAGGCTAAGTTTACTTTATGCAAGATTTATGATTACTAGTCGCTGCACAAACTATTCTTCTATTATATTGCGACAAGAATTTATTTCTGATGGATGTTGAAAAAATATATTTTCTTTTTTCTAAAAGTAAAATTTGATTGAGTAGTTGATACACAACGACAACAGAAGATTCAGTAGTTGATATCTTTTTGCTTCAGTAGTTGACATAAGCAGAAAACGAGTTAATGAATGTAGGCGCGCGGAAAAATTTTGGCCGTCGGGTTGTTCCTAGACCGGGATTCGAACCCGGGATCTTTCGCTTTCCGGGCGACTGCTCTGACCACTAAGCTACCCAGGCCCTCCGGTCAAATTATCCCACAAACGCCTATTTTATGTTATGGAGGAGTCCCGATCCTACATGAATTAATTTTGGTAATGCATAAATACAGAAATTTATTGAATATTTCAGAAAGATCGTTCTTGAATAAGTTTACAAAGAAAACGTGTAATTAAAAAATTTAATTTCGCAGCTGTCGTTTTATACGGAGTTTTATGGAGCCTAACTATAATTTTTAAAATTACCTTTCGTAGGAGACATCTTCAAATTGACAGAGGATCAGAGTCAGTAGTTGGTACTTAGTAACTTAGTTTAGTAAATCATAGACAATTACGAGTTTCAATAGTTGACACAGAATAAATTCAAACAATTTAGCAATCTTTATTGCCAATTTTAATGAGTAAACTCCTCTTCAAGTTTCAAACAAAATCACATGCCTTATTTACCCATAATGATTAAATAATACAAATTTGCAAATCTTTTATTTTAACTAAGTCCTTACCTATTCATATAAGAAAATACGCAAAAATCATACGAGTTGCGCAAGGGTTTTATTAACCGGTCGCTATAACACTTCTCAATGGCGAATTATGGGCAGTATTTCGTAATTAACACGTTTGCGGGCGTGAATGCTATAGCTTTCATTTTCATAGTGACACAATATAAGGTACGACAAAGTACGACGCAAATCTATAAACCACATTATCGGCATTCGATACTATATAGCGTTAAATTGTTGAAGCTACTATGTGTTTCAATGTAATCGCCACTAGGTTCATTGAGTATTTTTATATTGTCTTCGATCGAATTCGTACTGTTCGCGAATGTGTTAAGCAGCTGAAAAGCGATACTACATAGACTATTAAGGTTTGATGTATTCAAGCTTAGCGTTTCCCTTTTTATTTACTTTTTTTTGAAAAAGTGTCACCTACTGGTGCTTTTACCTTACCTTCTATTAACACGTTGACTGCCACGTCAGCCACTGGTGACCGATTCTAAACTTTCCGTTCAAGCCGCGTCAATCACCGGTGGCTGGCAGTACAAAATACGATATAAAACTAAAGAAATTACATTGTTTTAATAAATTTTAAGAAATCCCAGGATCATATCATTTATATCATTGATGTATTTAAATATTTCTTACTAAAAAATTATAATACATTTTATCGGGAAACTGTAAACAAAAAACAGTTATCCTTCCTTAAATGAAAGTTTATAAGCATTTCGGTCTAAACATAATTATCTTCTGCTATAATAAAAATAATGGCCCCAATATGTTTACACGCCTGCATCGGTTAAGTTTCAATTTTAGAAGTGCGCTTAGCATTGCTATACCATAGTACCAGCGTACTTCTAAACAGCGCTCGTGGCCTGACGGAAATTTCCTTGTAAATGCGCGTAACAGTCAACCTGTTAATCGTCTTACATAGGAGAACGAGGATACGTGCAATCTGATACGGAAACTACATATAGGAAAATAATTAAATCAATATGGTCTTACTGAGCATACACGTGGCTCCCTTGGTTTATGTATGTTCAGCGACACCATACCGATTTAATTATTATACACATAGAAGTTACTATATCTTATTTAAAAAATACGTTTCTTTCTGCAATTTAACAATATCTATTTTTCTAATCCTTCAACGACCGAGATAGTCATATTAGGACAATGATTACAAAAAAGAGCAGAATTAAAATACAAAAATACTCAAGTGGTAGTACGATTGCTCGGTTGTCTCAAAATTCATAGCGTAATATTATATATTTTCCGAGTGCCTCGCACAAAGATTTAGTGCTCGCGCGGAAGATTAATGTCATTGATAGCTGCATGAAAAACGATTGCCAGTGTTAACTGATATTTTATCCCTTCGTTAAATGCATTTTTTTGGACTAAGACTTTGATTGAATTCAATAGTTTTTTGAAACGGCTTTGCATATTAAAAAGTACACACACGAATAAAATATTAATTTTCTAAGAAAAAAGTTCTTTATCGAGGAAGTACAGTTATGTTAATTTATACAAATAAAAGTGATACTTTATAGATTAATTTCTATTGCCTGTTTATGGTCTCATTTATGACGTACTTTAATCACATGTATACATACATACGTGCGCGCATGCTATTTTTATCTAGTATTTTCTTTTATGTTAACTAATATCACTATTATTGTTAATGGAAGATTGTAGTTTTCATCTTTTCTTTGACGCTGGCATGCTTGATACAACTATATAACTTGATGTTCATTATGGTAAAAATGAACAAACCACATATTTCTTTAAGAATACTGAGCTTCTGTACGGATCAGACCATTTTCCGCTCCTGCTATTTTTTTATTTTTCGAGCTAGAAACATTTCTTAAAGCAGGACGGGCCAACACTCGATCCGCAGACATATATGAATGTTGTTTTTTTTTAATATCGATATTTCAGAATGTATTTGAAATTGCATTAAAGTAATTATAAGAAATAACCTCTTCTATAATTGCCTGAAGAAAATATTGCAATATGCATAGATTCTGTTGTTTCACGTTTATCGCTGAGAATAATACTTGCTAAGAAAAAACATTACCATTATTTTTATTTATGTGCGGCCCTTGGAAATTTTTTGGTCTTGAATGCGGCCCGCGACGAATTTGAATAGCCCTGCATTAAAACAAACTCGATGTTTGCTATTATACTACATATCTCAGATACTGTATATCAAAAAATTATTTATTGCAAAATGAAATCGTTTTTAATTTTGCAGTTTGTATAGAACACTTTTTAAAAAGTTACTGTTTAAATAAAAAAGTTTTAGTTTAAATAAGTCGCCCGACAGGCAAAAAATCCTGGGTTCGGTTCCTGGCTTAGTCATCCAACGACCCAAATTTTTTGCGTGGACTCGACAGTACTTATTTATTTTAACGCTTTAACTGCACGTCACCCATATATGGATTTTGGCCTGGATTTTGCCTGATACCATGCCGGAAAAGTTTGAGCCGCAATATTTCGCAAGTATCAAACAATAAAAAAAACAGCTACGTTGTTCAAAGTACTAATACGCTTAAACATATTCTAAAAATGGTGAATAACGAAAATTGCTAGATAATCAGATAATTATACGAAGTGGGCAGTTTAACGATTGCCGATTATTATCGATTATTTTCATTTTGGCTGCAAATTGAGAAATTAAATTATAAATAAAGAAAGTCTTTTTTATGCATTTATGGTGTAAATATAAATCATCCATGTAATTTAAAACCTGATCACTGGACAATGACGAACATTCGGTGGAATATCTTCCAAATATAGTTCTTGTTCCTTTATCGTGTTATTGTACAAGCAGAATTACAGCGAAAAAATTGTACAGCACTAAAATGTATGCAATAACATGATATGAAAGATTATCTTCTGAACCACTGCTAATTCTTGTTTTGATATCAGTTACAAGTCGCGCGATGCCAGCGCCAAGTTCTATAAAACTATCTTAAAAGTCAACGTATTACGGGCTTTTCAAATTAAATTTACCCTTTTGCAAATCAGGTACTTTTACATATATACTATATTTAAAAGAACATCAAATAATGTTAAGTATACAGTAAGAAATCAAAAATTGTATTATAATTCATAGAATTACATAATTACATATGGAGATGAAGGTATGTATGAAAACTGTGTGCAGATAATTCAGTAATTCAATAAGAATATTGATTCGAAGAGGATCGTTTATAGACTAGGTTTTATGTACATATGTATATAGTACATATAACCTAGTCTATAACGGTTCTCCTGCAGCAGCAGCTGGTAACTTAGCATACAAATTCATACAATAATTATAACAATTTGTAGATGTAATAGTTCCAACAGAGTTGTTAATTACATCTACTAAACTTTTCAGATTTTAAGGATCAACTAAAATATTTTTCACACTAAACTTGATTTTGGAAAAGACTTCTTCGATAGGGTTCAGGGGGTTCAGATAGGGCAAAAGAGTAAATTTTATTTGCAAAAGGGAGAATTTTCTTTGCAAGAAAGTCAATTTAATTTGGAACACCCGTAAACAACGTGACATATTCAACTACATATTCGAATTTGGCATTGGCCGTATTCCTCAATATCTGTTTCCTCTCCGCAAACACGGCCACGTTTGATTTTGTTATAACGGGTTCTGTTTCCTGATAATCATTACAGGAAAAAGTTTTAATTAGAGAAATTTGCGCTGAAAATCATACGAAGTAGGATGAGATTTCCCAGTAGTTCCAAACTACAATTTTCCGTTCCATTATGTTTTAATCAAGCCGTCGAAATTCAAATGCTATTCATATTTCTTTTCTCCTCTGCGCCGCTCGTAACGTATTCGCGATAACCAGATCGCGGTGAATTCGAAGGAAAGTTTAACTCGCGCGGCTCAAAATTAAGCAGCAGGAGGGAGAAGGAGAACTGCCGGGGTATTTCTCCTCATTCTGCGGACATCACCTGGTGGAAAAGTGATTTGAAATTTTTTGAAGCGTGCTCCGCTTCGCGATGAAAACTCGTGCGAGAAATTAAAGCGCGCGCCGCTTTAACGAAAATGTTTGGAAGTTAAGCAAACTCACCATACTCCGTTGAGGACCGATTTTATCGCCGTTGCAGCACGTTGGCCGACGAACGATTTCTTGTTCCCTTCCAGGGCGCAAAACTTGCCCCCTGGCATCGACGTTGAGAGCAATTAATAACTTCCAAATAAAATTAGCAGCCGCCTAGCGGGAGAATTTCATAAATCTGAAGTGATACGGCCAATCGAAAAATGTCTATCGCCATTTCGCCCCAAGATTCATTAGATAGTGAGAGGAATTTGTATTTCATAGCAGACAGATATCATATTAAGTTAAGTACTACTGTATTTACCATATTCCTATTAACATGTTATTTTATGATGTATGGAATATTATGCTATGATTCACGTTAAAAAGGCTGTAAGTCTAAGAAATCGCACCGGCTTTGTGACATAATTGACATTATATTGAAATCAGTAGGTTTGAAATGATGAAAGTAGATGTTGATTAAAACAATTTACACAAAAAGCATACAAACGAAGAATTGAAAAAATAATTTTGCGCAAGCAACTATTTTGTAGAAACGAAAATCAGTAGCAACTTTCGTACCGCACATAATGGAGTTACTGCGGTAAAAGTAGTTCCAAAAATACCTTAACACTAAACCCTCAGCCACTTTCTGGATGTATTTATCTATGCCACGTATATCCTTAAAAAAAAAGCTATTAAAAAAGATGTCAATAGATCGGCAGAATGATTGACAGTCTACGATTAAATTATGGGAAATCTCAAAAAACGTTCTCTTACGAAGTACAGCGATTTTTCTAAGAAACAACTGAGCGGTTATTTCGACCTCTTTGGTAACTTTAGTATTAAGGCCGCTATTTAAAAGCGATTTATCGCCTTGTCGAGCTTCTTTCTCCGCAATGTATGTTGAAGTATCGTAGTCCTGGCTGGACCCAGTCCTGATAATCTTTTCACTCCACCAGAACGCAGCGCATTCATTCACGCAGTCTAATCTTGATTCTTCAATACAGCACTAAGTCTTCTGCGACATTTTGTTTACACGTATATGGCCTATCTTAAATTATTTGTAATAAAGTTATATTTTTCATTATTATATAATCTGTTACACGCGCTTTTACTTGAACCTTCAAATAATATTGTTATGCCGGCTCAGGATGCTGCTTTATGATCACACTAAATCATTAATTTGTTCCTGGACCCCTGAAGGGGGGCAGGGGGAAGATGGAATACGACCATGGCGGTGCCAGACGGTTGGGTCCAATTGGTCCAGAGTTATAGACTTCATGATCGACACGCGCGCTATCTGTAAACTGCGCAGAAATGTATAATTATGGTTTTTACAATATACATTAATATATTAAATTGTATTATTCATAGAAACGTGCAAATACAACATTATAGAGCCTTATATAACTTATTGCTAATTCAAAAAGGCGGGAAAAGAATGAAATATGTTTTAAAATTGGAAAAATGTTCTTTAAAAGAAACTTTAGAAGAAGCCTCAGCCGCTTGACACTGCCACTGTCGCATTTCAGTTTCATTTCAGTCAAATTAATGTGGGGGATTGATTTAAAAATTTTATTATGGATGGTTAGGTTCAAGTATTTTTTCGCCAGCGACTTGTGTCGATACAGACGGATAGTTTATTATTATTACTAGGATACAATTTACACAATATATGATTCTCTATTCTCTGACTCTTTACTTTATAACTCTTTGCTCCTTAACTCTGTAACTCTTTACTCTTTAACTCTGTAACTCTTTAACTCTGTTACTCTTTATTCTCGACTGTTCTCTTCCACTGTTCTCTTCCGACTGCCCTCTTCTACTGTTCTCTTCTGACTCCCCTATATATTTTATCCTAAGTTTCTCCCTCTTCTAAATTATTCCCTTCCTCCTTAGCATCCCTGCACGCACCCCCTCTCGTTCATAGACGTCCTCACGCTCTGGGCTACGTGCATTCCTTCAAACCACGCGTCACTTAAAACTAAACCGTGCACTGTCTATATCGCTCTTGTGTCGTCGCCTTATAGCCTAAAAACTCTTTAGTGGGTCCACGCCCTGATAACCTACGGAATATTTATATACTTTCACACCGCACTATTTTCCCGTTCCCACATTAATGAGTTCGTCTGTACGCGGGTTAGCTATGGATGAAGAATTTTCCTGATTTTTCCGTGGAAATGGTTTGTCTCCCGAATGGCGCAACGTTTTTCGACAAAATACCTCTAGCTATTGGCACTCGCTCCCACACACTATCAGATTACAATCTGTACCACAATCAGGTACGTCTCCCTTCGCTGCCTGAATTCCATTTCTTCAGACTCCTTAAAGAGTGTACCCTTCTGGGGATATCAGAAATAAAGAAGGCACGTGTCGGGCTGTTTTGAATTTCTAAATTCCACGATTGATCTATATATAACCAAACGGTTACGACAGCGAACGAGCAAATGGAGGAACAGGCCTTATCAGAAAATTGCGGTTCTGGCGAGACTGGAGAAGAGTCCTGCTGAATGTTGGAACTACGGAAGGATTGGACATCTTCAGAGAAACTTCCAGAAGAAGAGGCAGACGAGAAAGTCAATAGAAGCAGGCAGTAAAATATGTAATGGAGGAACCACTGACTTCCTACTTTCTTGCCCCTGCCTCACAGAGGTTGTCGAATCAGAATTGTCCGAGCGTCCACGGATGCGTCTCTGGTAAGAGGGCTCAGATCGTTTTCGACACGGACTCAATAGTCAATTTTTTAAAAGCGAACAAATGGGCCTCAATGGGAAACGCAGCGCGAAGGGAGAAACGTGCACTCAAATACTCTCCATTACGGGAGAAGACGTTCCGATTCGCGACAGGAGACGGTTCTTAATGTCGTTGGGCGACTTCAAGATGGAAGAAGAATTCGTGTTAGTGGATATGGCAGAAGATTGTATTCTGAGGAGCGCCTTTTTACAGAAACACCAGTGCCGACCAGATTTCATCTTGAAGACATTACGAATTGGAGAAAAGGTAAAAATCAGCTTTCTGAGGAAAGAGATTTCTGTATCTGAGCACCTTCAAGAACTTTTTGGACGGAGTGTGACGTCCTTATCCGAAAAGCAGAAGAGGGAATTTGCGTGATTGCTTCAAGAGTTTGAAGACCTCTTCGCGAGAAATCCGGAAGAAATCGGAGGTGCACTCTTGTGCAGCATGGCATCGACACCGGTGTCTACGTCCCGTTTAACACGCTCCGTGCCAAGCCGTTTTTGCCCAATTTATCGTTCAGGCCATTTAATGTTTTGACCGAAGACTAATATATTATCACGCAATATTTCACTACTTCATCGATCCATAAGTAATCAACTTGTTTAGAGTAGTCATCGCATTGTGTACCATTTATGGTACACGTGGCGCTGCAATCAGTTTAATTGTAAAAGTCGATCAGTACGAAACTTTTCAATCAGTAAGAAGAATCTGTTGTATTCGAATTTGTTCAGTAAAAAATGGAGGGAATAAAATATTTAACAAAAAAGCGAGTAGGTAAATATACAGATATAACGTTTTTTGTTTTTCATTTATTTCTGTTGGAATATAAGTTTGAACTATTACATATAATTATTAATTATTCTGTATATAACGATTAAATAAATTTATGTATTTTGCTCTACTCTGCATTTGTTATAATGTCTTATTCTTTTAGTGGAAATATATTTCACAGAATTAAATTTGTCATGGAATGTATGTTTTCAGCACATTTGATAAATATGCTTACGTGTGCCGTCTACGGTATACCTGGCACCGAAAGTCTTAAACAGTAACCCCCGAAGCAGTAATATATACTCATAGGCTAAAAATCTACGTGGTTTGTTCTATGCAGATGGAATGTAAAAATGTGAATATAAATGTCCTATCTTTTGAGTGTTCGAAACTACCGAAAATGAAAGCAAATGTGATAGACATTTGCAGTTCTTGAATGCGAAATTATTGATTCTAACTGCCCGATATTATACGAAATGCTTTAGAGTAAACCCCTTACTAATTAAAAGATTTTATATGTTACACGCGCACAAACTCCCATTACAGTATATCTATATCAAAGTTAAATTTCTTAATTTATACAGAATACCAATAACATTTTTTACAAGCGTATTCCTGATTGTTATGAATCAAAAGGCAATTGAGAGCTTGGGTTCACTCGCACAATCACTCTGAACTAAAAGATGTTTAGTTATACTTGACATACCACCGCACACCTATTAGGCTGCTTTCGTTTGCTTTCGATTTTCTTACATGATCGATATACATAGCTTATATTGGATCGGTCCATAAATTCATGCCAGATTTCATTAATGCTTCTTAGTAGCTGCAATATTTCAAATACCAACATATTACATATTGTCGTATAGTGGTCAGTGTCGACTGCTATCTTATCCACACTTCATCTGGTAACAGATAACGTCCTCTTTCTCAATGTAATGAACGCGAAGTAAAGAGTTTTCACGCAAGGTACTGCAGAGACCTTGGATCTGTCACGATCCATTCATTTTGACCGATATTGTTTTAAAATAAAGAATTTCACGGTTTTGGGTCAAGCGTGTCTACGCGACACTCCCCTGGGATGAGGAAAATTGATTAACGATTTTGGGTGAATTTTGGAAGTTGGAGAAGGATATCAACGAAACCTTCTTTCGCAATAAAGACTTTTATTCCTTTCTCGAATTCGATACAGTTGAATTTAACTCTCATCAAACTGACCCTTGGTCTTCTCGGTTACACCGATACGCGGTCCTTCCGGAGGTGACTTTAGGTCAGAATGAATCGGGACTCTCCGATTATAAAAGAAATTAAAGGCTGGTTGATTCCAGATATTTGCACCCTTTCCGATACGCAGTCGAGTGCGCCTTAGGTAGTTTACAAATATCGTGATGTCCACTACTGGATGGAGAAAAACTTGATTAAGAATATTTATACAAAATGATTGAATCTTACTGGTTAAAACTTAAGCGCAGGGAGATCGAGACTGTCGCAAACGTTACTGTAGCGTCTAATCGTAATGAAAACTCGAATAGTAGTCATGGCCGTGCCCAAAAGTACCGATATATATATATTGTCTAAATCCTACTCCTCTTTAGCGTAAAAGTTCCGAGGGTATGACGAGATCCTGCACGTGCGTCTGTGGCATGTGCGTTAGATTTTTGTTTATCTGAAAGTTCTAGAGTCCTAGGCATCGACAATGAATAGATGCCTTTGAGGATTCTAGAAGCCTCTTGGCGTCTTCTGCTATTAAGATGCAATTTTATGGATCTAGCCTTTTCGACGCTTGGTTCCCCTAATTTTCTGTTTATTGGGGTTTCGAAAGATGATTGAGTTTTTCCCTCTTACTATCGCAGACCTAATATTTCGGAAACTGGCATGTAGTTGTTAGATTTCGCTCCAGTTTGTTTCTCGATTTCCCTTTTCCATAAGCGTAGGGCCGGTGTACGTAACAGATCTTATTTCTGGAACTGTATCTTTGCATTTAAAGGACTAAAGCCTTTTATATAGAAATAATCTAGTCGAATTTCGGTCAAATAACAGGCATAGCATAGGCTGATGTAATGCTATACATATAATCTAACAAACATTATAATCTAATGATGTGTGGTTAATAAATAGTTTTAAGAAACAAAATCTGAGTAAGATAACCACAAAGGTAAATATCATAAACTTTTTCGACAAATGGATGGTTATCAGAAAAGAGATTTGAATTTATTCACGAAAAGAGGTTTGAAGTCGCAAAAATGGAGCAACGACCGGTATCTCGGTAGTCTACTTTGATCTCTTTTCGTATCCGATGAAACCTTTCCGAGATTTCTCAAGGGACGTAGAAAAACTCGGCCGATTATCCCGAAGACTCTTTCTACTTCTTTCTTATTTACTGTGCCAAAAACTCGACCTCGTTCCGTTCGATATCTCCCATTGACGTCCTATTTTTCTTATTTTAATTCCATTATTATATCAGCCAACCGAATTTTTAGCAATGATCACCTTCCTTTTCTCTCCTTTTTCTCATTTGCTACTATAAGCATATACATACTTCCACCACGGATACCTATTACAGGTGTGTATATCTGCGATGCGCGCGCGTTCGTGGACACACATATGACGTACAATTTGAAGTGAAATATACCCATTAATTAGGTGGTTCTGAATGAGAAAAGAGTACATGAAAACAGAGATTTAAGATTCATTTTTTATACATTCCTATCTATATTGTTACGATGTTATTATTAAAGCAATTGGAGAGAAATATACTTAAGAACACGGGGTTTATTAATATCCATAATTATTCTGTATAATTATCTATCTAGATGATTGCATTTAGTAATAAGAAAGTTTAATTAACGTGAACCTTCAAATTTTCAAAAGATATACCTTAAAAACCTGTTACTCTGTCTCTTTATCTTAAATAAATCGATGTTTAATGTTATATATCAATATACGCATAAAAATATTAACAGAAAGGCATAAAAAATTAACTTCAGGATTTTACTTTGACTTACAGTTTTTCATTAACATGCTGACATTGGTGCTGCAATTTACATTTCTCGCCATTTAGCATCTTCAATAATACTGTTTTACTTTACTGAGCGACATTACTATCTTGTGAGCAGTACTAAATAATACTTTCTTATAGATTAAGTAGTTAAATTTATAACTGAAATAAATATTTAAATAAAACGAAAGGAAATGTCCTCAATGTTCAATTTTTTTCACATCAATTTTTCTTAATATGATTTATTCGCCACCTTAAACTTTATATTCTTTTAATATTAATTTCATTAAATTTTATAATTTAATAATAATTAAATTATATTAATTATATATATATTAATTTAATAATAATTAAATTATATGCGGCACACTCCAATGGCCATGATTATTACTATTGCACACCAAGTCACAATATAGTCAACTGGAATTCTATCACCGCAAGAGCAGATGGAGAATTTAAATAAAAGCGTGTAAACAGATACTGTGTGAGATCAAGAATAACTGATTGCTCTTAAAGTTCCTCAGCGAGTAAGAAAGTTAGAAGTACATATACTTCAACATTTTCTATATTTATAATTATTAAATTAAAACGAAATAACTCCCACTTTATTTCAATAAAATAAAATATACTTAAAATTCTTGAAATTACCAATAAATTTTAGAACACATCTTATCGCATCTTATTTTCTTTAAATATTATCCGTAGAAAAACCTTCAAACAAGTATAAAAATTGCATGCGGAAAGCATAAAAGAATTTCTTGAAGCCCTATAAACGAGGAAACACAATGAACACGAAAAATACATTCAAGATGAAAAATCGTGCACGAGAAGTCCAGTGTTGAAATTCGTCGAGAAAAAAGATGGGTAAGAAAAGTCGGAAGAAAAACGTCGAGAAGCTGCGACTTTAATGGATCGTAAACTCGAGTAAAAAGTTTATGCAAAAACATGACTAAAGTACGTGCATCTCATCGTCACGGATATTTTGTATATATAGTAATTTTCCGATCTTAATCAGAGTTCTACATCTACTTTAGAATATAATCACCACTCCACGATATGTACAGTGCAACTTCGATCCATCGTTTTTAAAGAGATGAGAAAATGAGTACAATGAATATAAAGAGGCGGCTTATATGAGTAGGCATTACGGTAAGAACAAATTTTTGAGACAGAAGAAATTAGACTCAAACACGAAGAAAGTATATCATATTTTAAATCAATTCATAAAAGTTGTTCTGTACCTGACAGGCAGAAACATTTCCAAAGTAAATGTTATCACGTGCACACGCAAGTTTTATGGTTAAACAAGTCGTGAAGTAGTTTGTCGTGAAAACTTATCTTAGTCACGCATGCATATAATATACTTTGATTACATTATAAATAATTGCAAATGATAATAGATCTATATTATGAACGATTTTTGTAAGCTAACGAGAAAAATATCAATACTCAGTATCCCAGACATTGTACTCGCGGTAAATATACTGTAACCGTACTTTCCGGTTATTTGTTTCCTATTCTGCCCTGCTTTGTCTGAGTCAAGGCCTAACGGTCTAAGTGATGGACAAAAATGATAGATGCTCAATGCCTGGTATTCGAGCCTTCTTGGATAAACAGAGACGGATCGTGCTTTGCTATAGCGAAGCCAAACGTTATTATGTTGCTATTTCTTACGTGTCCTGCCAACTCACGGAATTTCTGTACGTGTCTATCGGTTCTAGATATCCCTTGGAAATATTCAAATAATGTAAAAATAATGAATTCAAATAACACAACGATGATGTGTGTGAAGGATTTTGCAGGAATGATCTTTTTTGACGCGTAGTAAGGACTGCTTCTCACTGCACTGGCAAACCTCTTTGAGAGCGCACAAGTGCGAGCTCGACAGGGATTGCTTTCCCGAGAGTACAGAGAACTCGCGACCCTGCACTAACAGCTCGGAAATTGTCGGGGGAACACACGAATGTGAACTCGGCTAAGATCTCGTTCCTGAGAATATACAGGAGTTAGGGTCGCGGAATGGATTTTAGGAATAAGGTTGTTCTTGAAATAAAAAAATAAGATTACTGTCGTGCGAATGATCTCCCATGAAAGCACAATAATATTCGGATTCCGGCCGTTTGGCACTGTCGACATAATTTTACTCTGAATCCGATATCGTTGTACAAATCGGTAAGAGTTTCGAAAATAAAGGTTTGAGGTGCCCGTAATTGCACGGATATTAACGGTTTTGCTTAATACTCGAAAGTCGATTTGACTCAGCTATCCGCCGTTTCTCCTCCACTAAATTTCTAAGACTCTTGTATCTGACGTGTGATCTAAATTCTAAGTTTCACTTGATATCTTAAGAGCTCTACTAAACGCTGCCAATCTAACTCACTACCGAAAGCCGAAAGCCGATCTATGGGTCGATTCTTTGCTCCTTCGCTCGATGCCTAAAAGCGGAATAGGGGTAGCGCATGCGCATGAGTCGTTTCTGTCGTCTAGGAGGGATATTCCCCTTGCGGCTCACCGACACAGATGGACTGCACGGATGTATTGTACTGTGGGACAGGAGATTCGTACGTATGTGACCGTACATGGTATAATCTACTGTTACAATCAGGGTTGCTGCTAGGTGTACAGCCGCCTGCGTGCTAAGTGATTTTTAGCTGCCCCCACCCTCACCTTGACAATGGGAAAAAATATTTAAACCAGTATACATATGTGCTTTATTCAAATTTATAATGAGAAATTCAGAATACAATGAATTTGTGGCATTAACGTATTTTGTAAACATATATCGCATTCGTAATTTGCAACAAACACGTTTATGACTTTGGCGTCATCGATTCGACCGTAGTAGGCTCGCCCTAAAATCGGCTGCGTGCGTTCCGGTACGCACTGCACGCCTGGTAGAAACGGCACTGGTTACAATACGCTGTCTTTCCATTCTGAGCGCGTAAGGCGGTTTTCTTCTATAAAAACTTACCGGTTACTTTTTATCGACAGTATACGGAAAAAGAGGTCAACGATTGCTTTTACATTGTAAGAAATATACAAAAACAATCTTTTTGTCAAAATTACGTGTAAGCTGCTATGTGAAATTGACTAGCCTTGAGTAAATATTTATATCTATCGTATTTTTAAATTGTGTTTTTTTGCAAATTTTTGTAATGCGTAAGAACTAAAAGAAAGAGGGATATATGTTACGATTCGTTCCTGAAAAATTATTTAGACATTACCATTTTATTACATTTTGACGTACGCTAGTGTCAGTACTGGTTCACACAACTCTTCAAACGTAGAATATACAAATTGTCAGGTAGTACACAGCGAGAAAAGAGTTAACAATAAAACAAAATCATCAAAATTTACGTATAAAAAAACTCAGGAAAAAGTGTTTCTTTTTCCCCCATTTTCCTTATTTTAAATTGTATGCGAATACAATCTAAAATAGTGTATCTAACGTAAAAAGTTTTATGTTATTGATAAACTATTGAAGACATTAATGTAACCTTTTACAATTAATATAAAGTTTCGCAGATGGCGGTACATTCTAAACGTAAACATCTACATAATAATAAAACTTTGGTATTTTCAAAGAAAACAAGTACTTGAAATAAATACCTCTGCGTAATAATCGTTTTATTCGGATTCATACTTCTACATAATAGCAAAACTTTGGTATTTTCAAAGAAAACAAATACTTAAAATAAATATCTTTTGCGGAATGAAAGTTTTACTCCGATTAAGATATCCGTAGATGAAAGGATTGGTAGAAATTTCCTACTGCATCAAAAAGGACAGTATCTTCAAAGTCCCATTATTCCGCCGCTTTATCCTGCAACTCAGCTTCTAGAAGGAGAAATGTTTCACCACCTAAATTCACAGAAGAACCTTTACATTTTCAAGAAATTCTACCAGCGTGAATTCAAGAGTTTATTACAATTTTCAAAATACATTGTACGAGAATCAAAATAGGAACATTTTATAAATTTTAACCGTATAACAAGAATTGACTGTTTCACAATATGATAATGAAACAAAAGTGATCAATCTGACAAAAAGTGCTGTTTGAAATGTATAGCTTTCTAAACTGAAAATTTATTTCGTAAACATTAGTCAAAGAATTGATAGACATTTCTTACAGTATCCAGAAATAAAGTTTCTTCGGAGCCTCATTATCCAGTTTCTTTATTTCCCATCTCAGCGTCTAAAAGCTGTTTACCTTTACCTACTTCTTTTTCGGGGAAAAAATCCTCAAATTTCCGAAAAAATAATTCACGATAAATAGAAGACAGTATCACAATTTATGTAACATATTGCACGAGAATCATAACGTTAACTCTTTAACAATACCAAACACATAACACAAATCATCACTTCCACAATATAATTATTTGACAACCCTTTCATATTTCCAGTACCAATAAACACTTTTTGTATCGCAAGAGTTTTTTTCGCGTTAGGATAATCCCTAACCCGAAGGGTTGATTAAAAATTTCTGAGTTCATCCAAAAGCACAATTTTTTCGAGGCGCCATTATCCAGCCGCTTTATCTTTTACCTCGATTTCCAGGAGGAGAAACTTTCCACCGGCTGGATTTGCGGTCATTTCCCTTTTTTCACTTGCCTGCTGGAAAAACCCCGGTTGTCCCCCCGCAGCAACATCGTGCTTAATAAAGATCCCCGTGAAGAAGCTGTGGTACTTTCCTGTTTCATAATTACCCGGATCCTCCTTTGGTCCTTTTTCATTGCTCGCCCAGCCGCTTCTCCGCCATTCGTCGCACAAGAGAGAGTGGGCCGCAACCCGGAACAAACCGCGTCGTACAAACGGCATACCAGCGTTCACCGCTTTTCCAACACGTGGAAAATCTCTCTGGCTAATGTGATTAAAGAGTTTTCCCATTTGCGCCGCCGTTGGGCATATCACTCCTGGGGATTATCGTCCCCCATCCTTCTTCCTCTCTTCTGAGTTCCGTTAAGCTGAAAATGAGCATGAGAAGAAGCTCCCGCGGTGTGATATTTGTCGCGGGTACTTGTCGAGGGTGGTCGATGGTTTTGAAAGTGATAGCCGATAGCAATAATTTTTTTTTAATTTTTCTGAGCATTCTGGAATGTTATATATATTGGTTGTTTGGTCTGTAATCGAGCAGGCAACAAGATCGACGAGAAGATCTATTTTTTTACGTTCCATTCTTCATTAAGAGCATCATTTGAAAAATACACAGTATTAATAATATACACAATATCAATAATGAGCAGATAATTATAATACCAAGTAACGAATTAAAAATAATTTATTTATGATACGTAAATGGAAGAAAAAAACATAATGTTTGTCGCACCACTGCCGTGGAGAAATTATTATTCATAAACAAATAGAGACATTACAATAGAGACATTACATTTACATTTGCATTAAACGTTTCAAGGAGAAACTTGTGCATATCATTTAGTGGTCAACAGTTGCTATCGAAAGTTATATTGTATTATAGTTAATATTTTTTTTCCAGAATAGGATGAATTTTATGTTCCTGAAATTATGAAGTAATGTTTTAGATTACGGTGCAATTGTTTTTGGATCTGTGCAGAAGCGTTAAATCGTGACAACTTTTGTCATCATAATCTTGTTAATTGTTGCTGATCACAGTTGTGTGATTTATTGATGCTTCACAGTGCTAAAAATTATCGAATTTAGGCAGACATTAAGCATTTATTTTGTATGCGGCTGTTTTATGCAAGCTTAATCAGTATTGAAGTTTGTAGGATTTGACTTAATATTAGATCTACCGAACACTATCTCAACGTATCGTAGATATACTATAAATGTCTATAAAAAGGAAAATAAACGAAGAAAAAATGTAAATAGATCTATTTTCGTTTACATACACACTATAGTAATGAAAATTCTCGAAAACGGTACTATTACGAACTTCAAAAATTTCTCTAAAAAGTTACAAAACCACGATTTTGTCCGCTTCCATGATTCTAGTGTTAACTCGATCAGATTAACCTTGAGTTCATGAAGACTTTTATATTCAAAAATTGCAAATTATAATATATATTACATTCATGTTATCCCTATAAGAACTGATTTATGGAATGTTTACGTCCAACAAATATACGATTGTGATGTTTGACACTCGACATGGATCATTCATGAACGTCCCATATTCTGTAAGAATGAAAATATAGTTTCATTATCCTTTGATTATTATGTATATAACTTAGAATAAGTGGTTCCCGAAAGTATGCATTGCATTCTACAATAATATTAAGTGCATGTGTAATGACTATAAAAATTTAAAAAAAAAACGTAACGATCGAATTTCTACATCATCTCCAAAAAACATTGATCGCATTTATAAGTATGTATCGGAAGTACCTATCAGTATAGAATCGACTTAGTAAAGATGATCATCTGCATAAGCATTACAATCTATAGCCCATAGAGATTTTCGATATGGAACATCATTATACATTTAAGTATATGATATTTTATACGACGTGCAGAGACAAAGCAACATAACGACGTTAAAAATTTAAAAAAAAATTAAATTCACCGTTTTGCAAATCAAGTACTTTTACATATGTATTATATTAAAAAAAAAACAAATAATGGTAATTACATAGTGATAAAAAATCACTGCGTGTTTCTTCGAAGATTACTTCAGAAATTGGAAGACGATAATCTGGACGAAGTTTAGTTAGTTTTGAACAACCGAGGTATCCACAAAATGCAGGAAGTACGTGACCTTGTTGGTCAGACAAGGCACACTCTAGTTTTTCTACCATCATATTTTCCAGTACTGAACCGTATCGAAGAATTCTTTTACAAAATCAAGTTTAGTACAAAAAATATATTAGCTAATCCTTGAAAACGGCAAAATTTAGTAGATGTAACTAACAACTTTGTTGGAACTGTTACGTCTACAAATTGTTATAATTATTATATAAATAGGCATGCTAAGTTACCAGCTGCTGCTGCAGAAAAACTGTTATGGACTAGATTATATATACTATGTACATATAACCTAGTCTATAAGCAATTCTACTCGAATTAATATTCTTATTGCATTACTGAATTATCTGCACACAGTTTTTATATATACATTCATCTCCATATGTACTTTTATGAATTAAAATCAAATTTTTTATTTTTTACTATCAAATTAACATTATTTGATGTTTTTTAAATATAATATGTATATAAAAGTACTTGATTTGCAAAAGGCTGAATTTAATTTGAAAAACCTGTAATAACGCCTCTGTCTCAATTACTAAGATTTTTAGCTGTTCCGAGTCTTCTTGTTTTTCTTGGCATTCAGCGCAAAGACAAAGGACGCATCCCTCTGCTTTACCTGTGTTTTTTATTTGTATCCATGTACATTTGAAGTTAGATGACATATTGGAGAAATGTTCGTTGCACGCTTGTCAAGCCGCTGCGTGACGCGAATCTGATTTTCTGCAAGTATTCTCAGACACGCTATTCCTATCAAATTTACGCCCTTCGTGCAGGTTTGCTTAAACTTCGATGGCACGATTACATGTTACTTTTAAAATGTAATACGGCTCGTTGGTCTACGATTTTGCAATGTTATAAGGAATTAGAACGCAAGATAATGTATATTTATCCGTGACACGATATAATCTGCAATTTCCTGATTAAAGAATGAAATTTTATTCCATTCGGAGATATATCAATATATCAGCAAGCATTTTTGCACGATTGTAATTAACGAATAGACGAAGTAGAGGTACATACTTAAGCAATACCAATACAATCGACATTTTTCATTTTTCTCTTTTTTTAACTTTATTTTCACAATTTCTTGATATATAAAATATTTTCAACACACCCCCTTGCGGTAGTTCTGTGCTATTAAATATTTTTTATTGCAATAAAAAGCAGAATATTTTAATTTATAAAAAGCTTAATATAAATAACCTATATTATCGCCGTTGTAAAAATATATTACGATAAATCCTAAACATCAAGAAAGCGTAGAAACAATACAGCAATGAAGTATAGTTTTCATATCAATTTTAAATCTATATTTCTCTTTCAAAGATAATATATTATAATGCATTCCTTTATCTGTAAAAAAATTCCCTAAAACTGTAGACATCCTTTTAAAATCTTTCGAAGAATCGATAAGCAAGCGGATAACGGCGATTTCTTACAATTTTAACATAACGTTCTCGCGAATTTATCCACGAGCAGTGACAATATTTGAGCAGAATTAGACTGGCATTTTCGACCCAAGGGATCGACATGAAAATAGGACGATATCTCCTGCCGTTAATGTAGCAAGACAAGGCCGCGACCGTATTTTCCCCTCTTTCTACACATTTTGCTCTCAGTTTGTTCTTGAGAACAGGATGGAAATATTCCGCCCCCAGGCTTCTTCTTCTTACGTTCCATCTCACGGCGGCACCATCAAGCTCGGGGTTTAATAAAGTCAAAGGAATAAGAATTTTCATCGTTCCGCCTTCAGAAAGAGGAATACCACCTTTGTAACTCATATATTTTGTATGAACCTTGTCGTCGCTAAATTCAATACTAAGATTTTCTCCTTTGTTCGTTTAATATTTGACCTCGACTGGTAAATACAGCAAAAAAATACAAAATAATGGCAGCTAGATTCTTAAAGTTTCCTCTCTCTCTCTATATATATATATATAGATTATAAAAAAAAATGATGATTATTGTGAATGGTAAAAAAAATTATTTAGAAATGATTACATATATTATGTGGTAAAAATTTCGAGTAAAAATTTCAACAGGTATTCTATTGTAAAATTCCGGAGAATCCGCTTTAGAAGCTATCTTGATCGAATTTTCTCGTTATATATGACTGTGGATCGAGTTGAACACGCCTCAAAGTAAGGAAGGACATTGTCGTGCGATCACGCGATGCTGTATTTACTTCCACGTTCAGTTGCATCGCATACGGCCGTTGCATCGAAACTCATATTATCCTTGACCGTATCGATCACTATATAAAACTAGTTGCGTGCATTCCATTTTACAATTATGGCAGATCAGACATTACGTTGATTGCATTAGCTACATCGATATAAAAAGTGCACTTTGCTACGGACAGTATCATTTTCTAGGCTGCTAGGAATAATAACCTTACAATTACTTAAAAAAAAACAGAGATGCATCAGCTTCAAACAAGCAGTAACTTAAAATGTAATATTTGAAAAGGCGTTCTTTTTTTTTTTTTTAAAAAAAAAGAAATTTTTTGAAATAAAGAACGGATATTCAAAAATTGTTAGATAAGTTTCTTCGACATTCTTTTAATAACGTTACAAGGAAAAACCAAATTAATGCAATGACTATTTAACGTAAAGCGTTTCTTCGTACTTCTCATAAAGTAGCTATTTATACTCTTAGGCTAAGAATAAGAAACTACAGGTTATCGTGCAGGATGAAGTGTCGCGTTAAATCTGTGCGAAGGCTAAACATTTTGTCACTCGAGAGATCTTCCATGTTAAGCAATCCCAGCCAGTCTCATGCAAATATCGGAGCGCACAATACCGATGCTCCTGGATTGGAGTGCTCCGTAGTCAAAGGGTTAATATCCGTTCTGAATAACATTATGCGTCACTTCTCGTCGCTTCCGTAATCTGAGAAACAAAATGCACGCGCCAGCAAGTTGGTTTCCGAGGGAAGCTTATCGCAATCGGCATTGCAGATTATCTTACAAACACCGGATCGCGGATCGATTAACCGCTATGCAGAGTCACCTTACGCCCGAGCGATGTAAAAGAGTTGGAAAACTAATGACGCACGGCGCGGGCTTCATTTTTACGATTAGCCACGGTTTTATTGTTTGACCCAATTAATTCCTATATCCCGGATTTATGAACGTCGCGTCAGCTGTGCAATTCGGAATCTCATTTCTGATTTATGGCGCATCCAAACGAACGTTTGCAACTAAATCTGGGTAGGAAAGATAATATGCATAGGTCCGAGCCCGCAAAAATGGCGGCCCGTCGGCGCGTACGTTAAATAAAACGTGGATTGTGCAGGATAAAAATGACGCACCCGGGAGTATTAATCATGGAAATCGTTTGTCAACCCGTATCGTCCTCATTTTTAATTCGGACGTTCGCCGTGTACGCCCGAGCGTACAGCGTCAGCCGATTGAATAACGGCGGAATTGCCTCGAAAGGGCTCGGTATCGCGCTTTGGTAATAACCATTCGCGTTCCGCCTTCGATTCTGCATAGCCAGGCTTTTGTGTAACACAGTGGCGAATCCTGCGCACCAATCCTCGATAATTTTCCACCTAATATGTATAACCTAGATTCAATTGTTCGAGACCTACCTTAAAACAATAGACCCGGGGGCAAGCGAACAATACAGGGACGAAAATGAAAAGAAAATCAGTACGATTCTCCCGGACGAAATTTAACGTTCGATTATTTTTACTCGGTGATATCCACGCGAGTAGAATCATTTTTAATCCGTAACAAACGAATGCGGCGAGACTCACGACATTGTAGGTATTCGAGAAAAATCGAATGCCGCCATATTCGTGACGTTATAAACATTCCAAGAAAATCGAATGCCGCCATATTCGCACCATTAGAAATATGCCAAGAAAATCGAATGTCGCCATATTCGCGCCATTATAAACATTCCAAGAAAACCGAATGTCGCCATATTCGCGCCATTATAAATATTCCAAGAAAATCGAATGCGAGTGAGAATCGATGCAATGAAAATCGAATGTAATAAAGCAATTAATTTATTTAAAATTCCATCGATCTACAAGTGATTGTTCTGGCAAAATTCTCTCAACCCTTAAGGGTTAAAAAGCCTTGTCTATAAGTCGTTTTTTCTCAATCTGTGATACAAATTTAATCGATCAATTGCACACAACGATACACTGGCAACTGTGAATAATAAAGAGAGATAGAGAAGTATCCAGCATATTGTTCGGAATGGAGCAACATACGAAATTTGGGTATCGTTTATTTCCGGAATTTTCCGTTGAATACTTTCGATTGGGGGTTAGCCGCGTATAACTGAAACCGCGGATATTGAATCCGCGGTTACCGAGGTTTTACCGTACTTATCTCGAGCTATTCTCTCCTTTGCCTTATCAGAGCCACATCGGCACTTTGTTACTCGTGTGCACGACGTTGAGGATACGGATAACGGGAAACGAAAATAGTTACCCAACATCCTTTTACTGGCGCACGTATCGGCGATATTTATATAGGATCTCTCTTTTATCGTTCAAGCATGTCGATGCGCCGGTAAATATTCCTGCATAATTATAAAAGAAAGACGTTTAATCGGTGATCAAAGTATTTAATTAGCTTCCGGAAAACGCCATCTCTGCCACTCGAGCGTATAATAGTGAAATTGAGTTTGCTCAAAGCGCTGATATAAATAAGTTACGCAAATTCAGAGTGACCGCAGATTTTGAGAGAAAACACTCATTCTGGCGCTTCATCAAAGAAGGCAATGAATAATAAAATAAGCGCCTATTTGTCACTGACAGATTCTTTGAAGATAATCCAATGGTGGAGAACAGAATCGAGAGGTTCTCAGGTTCTTGGCCAGTGATACATATGCGTCGTTTTCCTCGAGTTCAGCCTCTTACAGTCACATATTGAAATACTAGATTTATATTCCCGTTTATTAGATTTTAATCTTATGTAAGTACAGAGTTGTGCTATATCTTATAGCAATTTGAAAAATACAGCATAGCCCGTAATGGGAGGCTTTACACTATAGTGGCGAGTGCATTAATAAAAGCGGCTAATTTATTAGATCTGGCATCGCGTTACCATTTTTTTCTTACGAAATTACGGTCTACTTCGAAAGGAAACGATTTAGGAGACGCAAAACACATTCTGAACACGGAATGGCAATTAACTCTTTGCGTTGGTATTTATGTAGAGGCTGCGCGGAATACGTGCGTAGATTTAAGTTTCCGCTTGTAGAAAATGAGAAGATACATTCTGCTTCGATTTTCTCCAGACCTATTCAGGGTTGAATGATGAAATATCGTAGAGATATAATCTTCATTGTGAAAAAGTACATCGTATAATAAAAAAAAATTACCGCTTAAAATTTAACTTAGAAAAATACTGTAGGCAGATAGGATTGAAGAGTGGAGGAAAGAATATCCATGTATGTGTATATGGAAGTAAATATCTAATTCGTAACACGATCAAAGTAATTACTAACAATCGAATTACGCAGTGAACTATATACCTTTATTGATCAAAATATATACATATGATGTAAAGAATAAAGGAGAATAGGATTTCATTACTTATTTTTTAGATACAAAATTCAAACCGAATCGTGGTACGTGAACTACATAGGTAAGATCGTAAATTTAGACTGTGCCGCGGTGAACTTTGCGCCAGTACATTTGCAGAAATTGACACCTCCAGAATGAAAGATATAAAGTGCAAAACGATAGAAGACAAGTGAAATTTAATAACGAAGTGACATGTGGTGACGGATCGGATAAAACAAAAACGTAAATTGATGGTAGAGGCGAATATACCGTCCAATGCATTAGCGATAAAAATAGCGCTGGTGGTATGACATGCTTAGATGGAGCAAGTAGGTAAATAAAGCAGAGTAAAGTGAGAAATTATCCAATATTTTACCTGCTGAAATATTAATTATCAGTAACCGCCTTGTGCATAAGATGAAATATTCAGATATTCCTTAAAAAATTAAAAAGATAAATGCTATTCACATAAAACTTCCAAGTAATTTAGCTCACAAAGCAGATAGATTAACTCAATTTTTAAGATTACGACAATATAAACCACTGACGTACTTGATCGATGCTTAAATTGTTATATTCAAAATAACTTTTCTTACTCATTAGACTTAACAGCACTAAATGATAAAACTTTTTACTATCGTTAAATAATAAATGATATTCTGTCTACGAGTTCGATATTCGCGTGTCGAACATAATCTTTCGGTCACGGTTGTGTAGCTCAAATAATTAAATAATTAAATATAATAATAAAAAATTGGGGAATATTAAGGAACTAAGGTGGTGACGAGCTGTATAAACGAAATAGACGTAGAACAAAATCGAACCATCGGATAAGTGGACCAGGATTCATACCAGGGACATTTTTGGGCGATTGCTCTACCTCTAAGCTATCCAAGTCTTCCGGACAAAGTCTTTTCTAAAGACGTGACTAATATCTACTAAGTACACAATGTAATTTTGAGTACCTCACAGTACTTAACTTAAAAGTAATCTTTGATCCACAAGTCTTGCACTAAATCAATCCTTTCATTTGCATTTGCAGAATGCAGCACGTCAATGAGTTTACAATTATCAAGTAAGATTCTGTTAATTACATTCTTCTTCCTTTTACTTTTTTTTTTCTCATAACCCTTCTTTCTCTGTGTAATATATCATTATAGAAAAATGGAAGTCATACTACCGTTAGACCATGCCTAACTGTACTATAACATCCATTTTCTATATCGTTATATCATATCTAACAGCCAAAAAATATTGCGATTTAACATTTTTAATGCTATTAAATATATCTCAGATATTAATGTATTTAATGCCGTTATTATCAATGTGCAAGGAGTCAAGGAATGCATATGCATTAACAATTTTAAGTCTAATTCAAGGTGGATATAGCACAACGAGGTTAGTACTACAGGATTACAAACGAGTCTCCAGAACAAATTTGGGCGGCTCCCCATGGGATGTAAGGGAGAAATCGAGGGAAGAACGATCATCGGTGGGGTGATGGGAGCCAGAAAAGAAAAGGACGAGAATGGAACCGCGGGGGGCCTCCGCCCAATTGGAAATGCCCTTTATTTGGTATGTGGCCCCTGCAAATTATCGGTGATTATAGGGAAAAAATAAAAGTGCGCGGAGAAACACAGACGCAGAAGGAATTGAGAAACGGAAGGAACGTACAGTGCGCGTCTAATTGATTGGCAATCAGAGCGTTCCACTTTCTGCACCCTGTACCAATCATTAAACCTTGGCCTCACTTGGCTTCACTCTAATGTAATAATCGAATTCTCGTCGTAATGTAGAATTTTGCTGTGAGAAATAGGAGAAAGAAGGAAAAACTACGTCAATGGCTTAAGGTTCGATGCATCGCGTAATTTATCTCACTCGTTCGCAATGCATCTTACTCATTCTTCTTATCGCCCGATTGGTTAATACGTGGACCAGTTCCGCCAATAGGAGCTCGCGCAAGTGTACGCGTGAGGAACGACGTCAATTGCCAACTCGTTAGCCGCGCACTGTGGCAGAGACCACGGACAATAAAAGTCATGGTGGGGGGGAAGAAAATAAATGGGAAACCGCGAGTCTTACCTTCTGCGGAGCGTTATCAAAATTGAATTTTCAAATGCGAAATGGATAAAGCGGGTACCCTAGGACCGCTTCGTAGTTATTTATGTTCCTGATGTACGGCTCGCCGAAGCCATTGTCAATATACAGTGGGAATTTGTTCGCGCGACGTGTCGAGCAAGTCGAGGAGAGGATCGAGCTCGTCCCTAACCTACGTCCTGCTGTGTTTTCGAGTTTCTCCGTGTCCCGGAATCGTGAAGGACGCTTCAACCCCTTAACCCATGGCACCCTAGAATTGTCGTTGTCTTTCCATTAACCCATTTACATCGCGAGGAAAAGTGAAAAATGGGCCCGCATTCGCCAACATTGTCTCTATTATATTAGATCTCTATATATTGTAGAATCTTCATCAAAATGTTACAATATCTATGAAACAAAATGTACATTTCAATCATTTCTATATGGTATTATAGAAGTAAAAAGATGGACCATTCTCGTCGATTACATCATAATCAGAATGCAATGATCTATAAAGACAAAACGAATTGGCAGGATGAAAGACTTTGTAATCTTGTTTACTCGAGTAGAAAGTATGAATTTCAGATACATTACTTTAGTCTTCCTGCTCAAAATCAAAAGTGGTTAAAAACCTTGCATATCACAGTCATGTGTTATTAAGTTAGCAAGTATTTTCGGATTTCGCTGTCGGATGTTTTTGGCTAAATGTTTAGGTATATTTACGTACTTGAAATATCAAATCCAGGATGTTCTTTTCGCACTTCATACTTCGATTGGAATTCGGTAAACAAATTATGGCGTTAATTGCGTGGCTCTTACTTGCTATTGGTTGGAAGATAAAATCACATATCCACGATTACTTACTTGCCAACCCAATATTATTCGTTTCTTTTTCTTTCTTATTATACGCTCCTAGTAATTTTGCAAATTCTTTGGCTTTGAAATATCAACGAAAAGCGAAGAATGAAAAGTTCCAAACGACAAATCATAAATGTGCGCGATCCATTATCAGTCGCGTAATATGTGCTGATAATGACATAAGGCGACTAGCAGAGCCACGGCCCGAGGGTTAAGAGCCACGTATCGAACGAAGCGAAGAAAGCGACCAAGGCACAGAAGCGCCAGGGTCAAATTGATTGCCCCTTTCACCCTCCACGTTTCAAGGGCAAACGACGGGTTGCTTCGTGATGCGGAACAGGAATCGTTTCCATTTCGCGATTAAATTTCACAAAACGGCGAACCTTTTATAACATGGAATCCTATAACTCGGTGGGAAAAATTTGTAGCGGTGTTCGATTAACGCGATAAAGAAATTTTGCGAAACGCGATAGATACGTAATCCGATAATTTTCAGTTCTACATGGTTGATATAATATGTAATATATAATATTACGATATTAAATAATTTCCTTTTACTTGCCAATAAAATTACCCGCACGCTTCACAGTAAATCTAAATGTAATCATTTATAATAGACGCTTATATGAATTTATTTAAATAATTTCTTCTTCGTGCAAATATATGTACGTATTAGGCAATTTACTGTATCAATATTAATCATGTTAGACTTAAACGATTTTCTTCACTTCCTATTTTATGGAGTTACTCGATTTGACACGTAAGAGGCTGAATTATCCTCTTCGATTATTTCATCAAGAATTATCAGTTCTTGCATACAATAAAGGGGTTTGTTATTTTTTTGCTTCTTGCCTCATTTTCAAGGGAATTTCAAGAATATTTCCGAACATCAAATTTAATGAATACGGAGCCGATCGTGTGTTTCGATTGGTACTTTAACGGTTGCGTAGAATGTTCCAACTTTGATTGGCAAGCCGCATTTTCCGGCTGAAAGCAACACGGATAGTTGCCAGATTGCTCCTTTGTTGACCATTTCGGAGCATCGAACGTGAGAGGAACCGATAGAAGGCCGTGTGTGGTTTCGATGCGCAATTTGTCGCGCCTAAAATAAACAAAAGCTGAATGTTGTAGAATCGTTTCGTGAAACAAGATAAATAAAAACAAATGGTAAAGATTCATATTTTATGCTACTCTTTCGACACTCTTTTGGTTGTATTAATGGAGCACATAATACTGGCCATACGTATACTCGGAAAGAGGATTGAATAAATGATTTTCAGGATACAACCTTTGTAAGTGAAATGACAAAACAAAAGTATGAACTGTTTTGTTTTATGTATTACGAGTCTAAATTAAAAAAAATTCGTTAATGCCAGTTTTAATTAAACATAGATATCCTTTTTTCATATGTGTAATGACCATTATCTTTCCAAAATTGGACTCATACTACTTTTTAAAAAATAGTTCATATCTGGAACCAAGAGGCACATAGTTTTTAATTTAAAAAATGTCATTAAACATTTATAATACCAATTTCAAAATCTTCGGAAAGTTGTTGGTCACATTGAGCAGAAAGCAATCTCCCTTAATACGTAATTTATTTCGAACAAACATCCCAACCGAACCTTAATACTGCAAATAATATGATGATTAAGCTTAGAAAAGTAGAAAAAGTAAGTGTTTTCATACCTTTTCATATTTCATACATACTATGTTCTTTATAGAAAAATTGACACCAAGGTTAATTCGTAGTTTTTTGCGAAATCATGCTTTGTCACCTGAAAAATCTCATTTATTAAATATTTGCCCGATAAGGAAAGAATGGAACACGTTCGACTGGAAGGGCTTGACCCTTGGAAAAACAAGATAATAAAAGATTGGATTCCACGCTTATTGTTAGACCTACATATATACGGTCATGGCATACCAATGAACAAAAAGTTCTTACTTATTCGTACTTGCTATATCATTTTGACCCCTTTCTGGTCGACCAATCTAGCAATGAGTTTAACCGAACCGGTTTTATTCGCTGCACGAAATATTTACAAGCCTCCTCGATTAGCCCCAAAATTAGAAAGTACGAATCTGGATAGTACTTCAGATATTGAGCGAGGCTTGCAATTTCAAAGAGCCATAAAAGGTGGTTAAGGTAAATATAAGATAAATGTATGGAAACTTGATGAAAACTAATATCGAAAAAAAAATCGTCGAAAAGAGGATAAGTTGTTAATATCGCCAAACTAGAAGAACCAAATATTTCTACTGACTATTAGTCGCAACCCAATTATAAAGTAAAGGTCGCCTGCTTTCGAAAACAGCACTCGAGAACGCAACGAGGACGAATCAAATTTAACCTGTTTTTTCCAAAGCTTCATTATTATCGGTTTTGTGCAAACATATAAAGTCAATATTTTCATTCTGTGCATGGACCTCCATTACACATTTCATTTACACTGAAACTCCGTTTACACGAGTTTCTGCATAAAAAGATTACTTAAAAAATCAAATTTACGTAAATCAAGAAATAACTATATTTTTACACGCGTGCAGTACTTTTAACTTTTTTGGTGTCATATTGAGTATATTTTGACATCGTATTTCTTATAATAAATGCACGCGTAAATCAAATTATATCTCAGCTGATTTTTTACATCCTGCTTTTAAATAACGTATCAATAATTCAACTAACACAAATTTAAATTCTAAAGTCGATCGATGCATGTCATATAAACTTTCTTCACGTTATTTAACGAGACATAGATGCATGTAAAACTATTAAATTCCTGGGGTAATAAATATTTCAGATGATCTTGTACAATTTATTTTCAAATTTATCGATAAAAATTTGTAAAAGATGACCCATTTTTAGTTTTGTAGGTATAACTGCAAAAATAACTATCTTGGGCCTGAATCATCAGAGAGTCACCAAAATATTGTTCCAGTCTTTTAAACAGTCTTTTGGTGAACCTTTGATGAATCAGACCTAAGACAGTTACTCTTGCAGTCATACTTATAAAACCAAAAATAAGTAATCTTTTACAAATTTTTCTTGATTAATTCGAAAACAAATATTTATTAAACCAGGAACTTAATCATTTTACACGCATCCGTGTCTCGTTAAATAATACGCGAAATTTATAATATATACCTGAAGAGTGTTCGCAGGAGAGCCGAAACGTCGGATATACACGAGTTTGTTTTTATTACCCGTCCACCTGGTAAACTAAATTGCTCGACAACACCGCGTTTCCACTCATAATTTAACGTATATTTTGATCGAAGAACAACTCGTATTCCTGCACCCATAACGCATCACCTCCTGTAAGCATCACCGCCTTTATTTATTCCTAGTGAAACAGACGATCCGCGTCCCGATTAACGTTATCACAATTGTTATTGCGTTAATTTACATAACCACAATATCGTCCGAGCGGTTCCAAGGATAAATGATAGCTCACTTCCTTTTAGGACGAATTATCGGAAGACCTCTGCCCTAATTTATTCCGTGTCCCGGTTTCGATTCGATCGATGACAATTATAGAAGCCCCGTGTTCCCTGGAATCGGCGATATACTGGACAGCAAAGTTCTTTCCCTTGGTTCATTAAAGGTTCGTTTTGAGCCGTGACCGGCGGCTCGTTTTCCCTGGCCGTTAAAGAATAAATCTATAGATACATCCGCCACTCGAAATAGCTTCGTGACCTGGGATCGGAACCCGCCTTTCCTCGAATTTCGATTACCTTCCGCAACCCGATTCCTTCGCGTGTTAATGCCGTGGGACGATAGGGTATCGAGGATCGATTCGAAGCAGTATCGTAATTACGAGAACGTGCCGCGAATCCTGGTGGCCCGGCCTTTTCTCAGATTAGAATCGAGATTCGATGTATAACGAACCGTTCGAGTACTTTCAAAAAAGTAGGGAACGTAGTATCCTCCTATCTTTGCCGCTGATCACCTTTTTTCCTCCTCTCGCAAGCTGTTCGACTAATACAGAAAATTGGCGCTGCAATAGGTGTAGTTTCGATTTTCTACGATGAATTAAGGGGTCGAATGTTGTCAAAAAAAAAATGTGGAGAATTATAGTATCCTCGATTGTTGACCATCGTTTTTACCAGCTGGCCGCTTAGCACGTATATTAACCATTTTTTTTTTTCACTGTGCAAGCTGTTTGACTAATAATGAACGTTTTAATAATAATAGCTACGGTTTTCATTGGTTGGAAAGAACATAATGTGCGAGTGATCTCAATGAGGCGCAGAATGCTGTATTTTCAACATTCATTTCGTGTTTCTATTAAGTGGTTACTTAGCACACACATTAAAGGGTTTTTTTTTCTCTCCGCGTAGAGTCGAGTAGTTCGACTAGTGGCGAAAATTGTAATAACAATAGATGGAGTTTTTATTCGTTAGAAAGAACGAATGATTCGAGTACTGCAAAGGAAAATAATAATGCAGTGTGTTCGATCTTTTCTTAATGCTCTTAATGGAAATCGTAACAAGAATGTGGGCGGTTTTCATTCATTGCAAAGAACGAAGAGTATTTAAAAAAGGCTCCACAAATCTTCGTCCAATGCTTTTACCAGACGTGTACTTAGTACACATATTAGCGATCTATTTCTCGTCATGGAGAATTGAGCAATTCAACGAACAGTGGAATTTGTAATAATAATAAATGCAACTTTCATTCATTGTAAAGAGATAAGATGAAAAAATAGGTTTAATTGTATATCCACATGTTTCAAGTTATATCAATTTAAAAAACAAAAAAAGGTTTTTAAACGTATAAAAGTACAATGCATTTTAAGCTCGAGAACAATTGCTATTCTCAATATTTAACCCTCTATACTTAACTTAATCGTTATAATCTGTAAAAATAATAATTGTAACAACAAATTGTATCATATAATTATACCAAAATCAATTATCCAAAGCACTAATTCACGGTGACTTACAATCTGCACATTACAAAGTAACCGACCTTCGACTCGCTTCAATTCATTTTAAAATTCAGTTATTTACAGCTAAAGTGATCTTTTCTGAAGATGTCTTTTCTTATCACAAGTTAAACGCCCTTTCAAACTTATATTTCAACGAAAGGACATACAGTCAGTGGCGTTGGGGCACGTGCGTAAAGTCTTAAGAAGCGTTTACAGGGGTAGAAAATAATGAACACCAGAATCGTGATCCTGCATGCCGTTTTCCTTGATTATTTTCCTAAAAGGGAGCGAGTATACCTCAGTCTCGTGCGCAAACTACGTCTAAAGTTAAGGGGACCATTACTGGAAATTATTACGACAGTTGACGGAATAGGTAAGATGTTTGTTAGACACGGTAGATGATAGCCAAGGGCAACGACATTTGTACGTACTGCACAAAGATGCCTCCTCAAGAGTAGCATCCTTCCAGAAGGATAAATGAACGGTTTATTCTGAAAGTGAGCGAAGTCCATTTATATTTAAATCGAGATATTTAAGAGCTTGCGTTTCAATGAAATTAAAAATATACGTGTAGGATGATATCAATGCGTTGCACCGCTTAAGTGTATCTAAAAGAGTTAAATTTACAATTCCTATTAAAATAATGGCAATTATTAAGCGGGTAATATGTGTTTTCTTGCCACAAATGGAGTTAAGCTACTTTTAAAATTAACAACTAGATTTGTTATAAAATTTGAAAGAGCCCAAATACATTGGACATAATATAAAATTCTTCAAATTGAAAAGACAATACTCCATTTCGTTTATATTTCTTTATTTCATTTCGAAAACACAATTTATGCAATTCAGAAAATCTAACTATATACATTGCATAATTATTTACTGTTCATCTACATCTTGTGTATGCGGAAAGTATTTAAAGAAATCCTGGTGCTTCGAGGATATATATCGCAATAAGACCATCGTATCCTTGTACTTCGTTGCTCTGATTCGACATAGGCCACTATTAAAATAATGTTTTTAATTACTGAATTATCCGCGAAAATTTAAGTGTCAAAGAATATCGTATCCTCTGAATATACAATACATATATTCGAGTTCACTTTTTTCCCGGCGGAGCCTAAAATATTTAATAACAATACTAAATACAGTAACTTCTAGACTTCTTGCTGGTGTTTAATGATAAAATTACTTAATTATTTAGAACTATTTACTGTTTGCACCTTTAGAGAAAATCTTTACCGACCCCTGCACAATACCATTGTATCTCGACTACCATCGAAATACTCACTAGACCCATGTAATTTCGGCACCAGCCACCGGCAAACCATTCCGCCATCTTCCACTCTCCATCGCAAATCACTCCGTGAAATAGGAAGAAAGAAAACGCGGGGCACCGAATACGTTAAACATCGTAAAGGCAACAAAAGCCTCGCCCCCTTCTCTTAGAATCATGGCCGCAACTATCTCACGATCGATCTAAATTCCACTTGAGCTTGCAGATACCGCGCTGTATTTCACTTGCATATCGCTGGGCGACATTCCTGAAGGTTTAAACAAAACCATGGATACTGAATATACGTCGGTAGAGCTGCATCGATATTAATCCCTACGTTTTGCCTTATAAATTAAGCAAAAATTACGCGTGTCGTGGTTAATGGCAAAAACCGCTAATATTGTATATAAATGCAGAAATAAAATAAACACAGTAAGTTCGTTTATACAACGCGTTGTATAATAAAATACGTGAATATCGAGGATTTAAAGATTAGATTTGTGTTGGTTGAGCATCAGTGTAGAGTCCTCTTTATCTTTAGCATTATCTTCCGTCTGATAATTATTTTGATAGGAAAAAACATTCTCTTTTGGTAACAATAATTGATGATAGAGGCCGCATTGAAAATATACGATGAAACTTGAAGGATATATTTTTCATTCACGGAGAAAAGTAAAATTATATTACCACGAACCTAGATATGTATAATATGTGTTATGAACCTTTCGAGTGCAATCCTGATATACTGCACTGCGTTCATTTTCTGCATTTGTGATACACTTTCTTCGCATTACCTTAGATCAGTGGTTATCAATCGAGTTGTTGCAACAGTTTCAAGTGTATCGAGAAATAGTTTTGCTACTAAACTCAACCGCTCGATTAGAATCAATGTATCAAGCTATTACTTGAATTTGTGGGTCATAGAATTATCAAATTTCTCTATCGAATTACTCTCCCACGTAACACGACTTGCAATGAAAATATTAGAATCGCAAGAAAGGCAAAAAATGTCTCTAATTCATCATTGGTCACATTAATTGCCTCCACGTGATAGTAATTTCAAATCGAGATATATATACACTGATTCTAAATAAAAGCCAAAGGTGAAAGTACACTCGTCGGCACACTGGTATTACTAACCTTTTTCCAATATTCCATATCTAAATTGTGCCAATCGGAGTTACTCTTTATTATAACTATAAAATGAAATGAAAAATAAACACCAATATCGGGTGAGGTAAAAATAAAAGTGCATCGTACAAACATTTCTTCAAATATTAATTGAAACTACGACTCACGCCGACGCAAATATCTCATTACTTCTACATCGATTTATTATCATTATTGTGATCTCTTATTAAATATACAAATTATTATAATAAAATTGCTTTCTACTTTTGAACTTGTTTCATTGCAAATGTATGCAAATATATGTAGTGAATAAAAAAAAAAACAGTAAAAATAAAATAATTTGTTCAGATTGTCACTATCGGAAAAGGATTGAAAACCACTGCTTCAGTCGCACTGTTCAAAATGTCCACCTCCTGCCTAAATCAGCAGTCAGGTCCACGTCTCATTAAATTCCAAACATGCTCCTAAATTCTTGCTGCAACATGGCTTGTACGACAGGCAAAATGATTTACACGCGTAGATTTATGCTTGCAAGGATGGAGAACCTTTTACTGGGGTTATTAAATGAAACTCAACATTATTCCCCTAGGCGTGATTATACATTGTACCAGTATTTCTACTAAATTTTCGGATGCATGTTGTTACAAATGATACGATTACAAATTACGTATTTCCGGACTTATATTGCTATGTTTTATTTTTCTTTCTTGCGTATAAAAAGTAAGTTCTTCAAGTTTTACCTCACATTTTGATATATCCTTAGAACATAATCTAGTGTTATTACAACTTTCGACATCCTTCAGGACTAGTGTTATATTTGCCATAACGTATTTATTGATTTTGATTGATTCCATTTTATATAAATGAGGAAAAGAAGAGTTAGCTACACACTTAGGTGTCGGTAGGATTCTTCGTTATTACATCTTCTTTGACCTGCTTATTATAATACAAGAAGCGAAAGAAACCTCTTAGACGTCCCACAGTCTGGTGGGATTCTTTTCTTCCTCTCGTACCAGTGTCGACACACACTTTTCTGGTATAAACATACCCTTGCTTTGAAAGCTACCGCCAGAAATCCGACACAGAAGAGTTCCCCTTTGTACACTTATTCATAGTTCTCAAAAATGACACCTGAGATCGTTCCAAGCATCTTTCGTCCACCGGTATCAAATATTCCATAGACGAATGACGGAGGGACTTTGAAATCCGACGCTAAGGCAAACCGTTGCCTTCTTTGCGTCACTGCGAGTAATTTTCTTCAACGCTATTAACGAGCAAGACGTGCCCTCGGGAGTCGAAGACTAACTTTTAACAAATGCATTCGTTAGAGCCTTGCCACCGGTAACTCTCTCTCTCTCCCTCTCATTCTCACTCTGTCTCATCTTATATATATATACATATAATATTAGCATTATAACTATCGATGATTGTCCCGATATATCCAGATCTACTGTAAATATCTATAAAATAACGAAATTGGAACGAGCAGGGATGTAATATGTATACCGCAAAAAATTTGTGGAATTTTTTCGAAAATGCAACGGCCCCCAAAAGTGGAGAATTTTTATGAGAAACTAGGGATGGGTCATTTTGACCCTTTCGGTAATTATAGTGTTAAAAGCGCGATGCAAGTAATCAGTCAATAATAGCTTACAGTCAACGAAGATGGAAAGCACAATGAGAAACGTGATGTTCGTGAACGAATCAACTTACAACTTTCTATGTGAATCGGGCAGATTTGTATGTCCATAGGATAGAGCTGAAACTCCATTTGGCAGGCTATAATAGCGTGCATTCGTGCCGTGTACTTAACAGTTTTATTTCTGTACAAAGTCGCCGATGAGAATTTGTGATTTAGGGCTGCTATTTCTGAAAGCAAATAGCCCCTGTTTCGTAAATAAGAAAATAGAAAGGGGAAAGCGCCGAATGCTTTTTAGACGGCCTTTTGTACTCTTAGAACAAATACTCTTAGATTCTATGTTTTGAGATGTAAGAAGGAGGTTGAATTTGAAATGATCGTTTTATTAACGGGATATAGAGACCGTCTTCTCCTTTTTTCCATTTCTTACCAGTGACCTTTGCATTTAGGAAGTACGCATCTGGCTGCCACAGACTGTCGAAAAATTCTTGCGGAAGCGTTACGTAATCATCTCCTTCTTCAAAGATATCGTTCGACATGATCAATCGGGATTCTGTCCAGCTTTGACGGACGAACATGTCTACACTGTTTAAAATGTAATCTCTTTACTCCAAAAAATCACCGTTGATTTATCAATACGCTCTTCGAAGATAATGAACGTGTATAATTTAGTATCCTCACCGAAAATCCATGTCCTCGACGTTAATGGAATTGATATCGACGACGAAAATGTTGAAATCTATGGCCACTGGCGCATTTTTCTTAGAAGGCGGTCGGATCTCTGCCGATATATATATGTATATGTGTGTATATGTGTGACAACGGGTTATCGATGGTATCTTAATAAAAAACACGAATTTAACGAAAATACTTGCAGGTATATGTGAACACGGTATCGTGATTAACGAACCTTTAACGTAGTGCTCCGGCAAAACTATTTTCGGGCCTATGCTGTAGTTTCTGGAATCCGCTTGAAATAAACTGCGAGAAAATTATTATTTTATCGGACGATTACGAGTAAAATTTGCTTAACGGCACTGCTATTAATCGTAATGCTTTTCTCGCCAAATTCACGAAAGTATAACGCGAACCAACGTTTTATGAGATCGTATCGCCAAGGCCAAAAAGAAACGCAAACATTTACCTCGTTGAATATACATCCGCGAAAGGTTGGAAACACAAGTGAAGCAAAACTACCAGAAACGCGTTCTTCATCTTAAGATTTCGACAACTGGCGATGTCTTTTGAACAACGTTTCTATCGGCTAGGAAGCATCCCAATTAATCTATTAACTACTAGTTACACACAATCTACTTCAATTACAAATATCGCCATAACTCCCCCCTCCCTCTCCTCCCACCCTCTTCATTCCGTCCCCCAACCACTCTTTCCTCTATCCTAATCATATTCTCAAGGACATGCGAGTCATTTTCGTAATGAATATTGATGTTCAACTTCTAAATTTTTATAATATGCTGATTCAATCAATCGCTCTATTTTTTATGATAGTTCAATACATGATTTTTATTTGTATTGATTTATCGAACAAATCTAAGAGGATAAATTTGTTTTATAAGAGGAAATAACGGCTTATACAGGGTTTTCCAATTAAATTCAGCCTTTTGCAAATCAAGTACTTTTACATATATATTATATTTAAAAAGTATCAAGTGATTTAAATTACGTAGTAAAAAATAAAACACGTTATTATAATTCGTACAATTTCATATGGAGATGAAGGTGTGTATGAAAACGATGTGCATGTAATTCAGTCATTTAATAACAATAATAATTTAAGGAGAACCGTTTATAGACTAAATTATATACACTATATACATATGTACATATAACCTAGTCTGTAAATGGTTCTCTTCGAATTATTATTATTATCGAATCGCCGAATTATTTGTATACAGTTTTCATACATACCTTCATCTCCATATGTAATTATGTAATTGTATAAATTATAATCGAATTTTTGATTTCTTACTATGTAATTCAAATTATTTGATGTTTTTTAAATATAATATATATGTAAAAGTATTGAATTTGCAAAAGGGTGCATTTAATTCGTAAAAATGTGAATTTAATTTGCAAAAGAGTGGATTTCATTTGCAAAGGGATCAACTTAATTTGAAAAACCCGTAAAAGAGAAACAAGATTTGTACTTATAAAAGGAAACCGTCGCACCGTAATGATCTTTTTCGGGCAGAGGTATAAGAAGGTGGAGCGAACAACCGATGGAGGGCAGGCCGGCATGGAAAGGTGAAAAGAGTGAGAGTCCGGAAGAAGTACGAAAAGCGTATTTACAACGGTTCATTCCTTTTCTGTAATTCATTAAAGGCCTATAGACCCGAAGATTCCAGTTCTACATGCGCGTATGTGTGTCCAGGTCTCCTCCACCCTCTGGCTCTCATCGTGTGACGGATACTCGAGAAAGGACAACGGTACTGGCACCATCCACCTGTACCCACGATTAGACGTCACACGAGTCTAAAACTCGACCTCGATCGGCGACCTCGATGAGTCTCCTCTTTTCCTCCTCCTCCTCCTCCAACTTCTCTCACAGGTCATCTCTGGACCCGTGTACACGGTTCCGTGCGTAAATACTTTTTATCTTACAGATCTCTAGTACTGGCACTACTGATCCGATTAAAATAATTCGTCTGTGATCTATCTATATTGGCGAATGATTATCTTCGTATATGGATAATTCGATTAAGTTACAATCTTGTATATCCTATTTCGCTATTTGTGTGAGATAGTAGTTCTAGTATTATCTTTAAAATTTAAGTCCAACGTACAGATGTCTCTCGATTCATTTTTTAATTCCATGCGCTTAAACACTTTCGTGAGCTACTGTGGTGTGTAAAAGTTAAGATATTTTCCTGGATATGCTCAGGATTGATCCAATCAAATTTAAACCAAATTGTATTTTAATTTTTTGGAGCACTCGTTTTTTATTGATTTCTCTTCTTCTCTTCTTCTCATTGAAACGTTTAGTTTTGATTGTAAAACTAAATGTTTTAGTGAGTGCTATAAAAGGTACAAACTCAATAAAAATATTTTTTCTGTAATTCGCTTCCTGTACGGAATTAATTAGTGCATTGTTTAGGTTTTTACTTAGCTTTGGCATATAATTACTTAAGAGGTAACAACCAAATTTGCGGGTAGTTCCAATTCAGATTACGAGAGGAAGAACAACTTTAATTTAGAATTCTCTTAATTTACATTTCTAAATGTATTACTCCTAATAAGAACAATATTTCAATTGACTAGTTATAATCTAAAGAAGTTATATCAAATATATATTCAATCTCCAAAAGTACTGGGTACTGTAGTCAACTTTTTATAAAAAAAATATCTCTATTTTGTAATAGTGCAATTTTGGAAAATAATCATTATTTTGTTCTAGCGTTTTTCCTTTTTGTTCTGCTTTCTTTTTGCACATATTTATGATATATCTAAATAGTAGCAGTAATTTAATAATTAACCTATGCTTTTTTTTGGACAAAAACTTTAAAAGCTACCATTTTCGTTTTTTTGTTTATCAATTCATACTGTACGCGCATCTAAAGTAGAGTGTCACTATTTTCCAGACATCCTTACGAAAAGTAAGTAAATAATTGGTAACATGCTATCATGTAATGATATAAGATAATAAACAACGTTAAAACGTAAAGATAAAGGTTATACAAATATAATTATGTATGCTTCATAAAGTAATTTTTTATTTATATAAATGGCGATTCTGTACGTACGCTTAGATAACATGAATAATATAACTTATATATTTGAGGAGCTATTAGCCATGTGCTATCATATTACTAATGGGTGAGAAAAAGAATATAAGTAAATCAAGTTTTATTCAAACTAGCATAAGTACACTAATATATTTTACATTGCTGTTTTTTTCTTACAGCTCTCATATTACCAATAAATTTCACATTTTCCATAGTGTTTTTTTACAAGAAATTTCAATAATGTATTATTGAATTATTATTAAGAAGTGCTTCTTTTGCAAAATTCATAATTATAAGTTATACTCTCTTTTATATACCGAAAAATCGGTTGTGGATTTATAAACGTGGATAACTTTTGACTTTACTGTTAGAAAGTCGATTTAATTTCATTTTTTTTATCTCAAATATCTGTTAACATATTAGTGAAATTTTGCCGATCAAAATGATGCTAAATGCGGAATAATTACGACCACCTTTACATATTGATTGATTCCATTTTGATCCGATAATTGTCATCAATATAGTTATAAACATTTCAGCTAAAAAAATTATATTATCTCGTTAGGGACTATCAAGCTGGGAACGTTTCTGAAAGGAATCTCGCCACGTACTGCATTGTGTGCTATACTCCACATTTGTCCGGGTCTAATGTAAATAGCATAGGCGTAGAAGCAGCGCAGGGATATTTACGAGGAAGCTTTAATGCATTATTTTGTCACGAACTATCGTTATTGCCGATTTTTATATCGATCTAAGGTAAAGGAATTTGAGGTTTTGGGTCAAGAGTGTCTGTGAAACTCCTCTGGGATAAGGTAAATTATCTAATGATTTTGGGCGAATTTTGGAGATTCAGGTAAGATGCCAATGAAACCTTCTTCCGCAATAAAAACATTTATTAAATTCTCTAACTCAAGATGAAATGTTTAAATTCGAGTTCTTGTCCACCGCGAAGTTTTCGTTTAATGTAGCTATTCACGAAACTGATCCAATCCTTCCGGTTTCTCTGATACGCAGACAAGTGCGCTTCAGTTCCTCCGAATCTGATTTTAGACGAGAATGAATCGGAGACTTTATCGGTCTTTTCAATACGCAGACGAATACGCCTTGATCCTCCTAGAAATTCCTATTAGAAAACAAAGATGTGTTCGTAATTTTAGATATTTCTGACCTCTCGATACGCGAACAAGTGCGCCTTAGATCGTTCAGGAATATCTTGAAATCTTATGTGTCGATAGAGAAAAACTCAGTTAAGAACGTCATACTAATAATTGGATCGTACTGGATAAAAGTTAAGCTCAAAGAGATCGAGAGTAACCGCTACGAACTTTTAACTACGAAGGAGAACGTGTACTGAATAATAAAATCGTAATAATGACGATCCTCTCCAGAAGTGCCGGTATATATATGCAGTAAATTTTACCACTGCTCAAAGAAAATTCTTATCGTAGGACGCAACCCTATACACGCCCTTATCGTATGTAAGCCCTATTTTCGTTTATTAGGTTTTCTAAATGTTCTGGAATTTTTTTACCATTTGTCACAGTAGAAATGATATTGGAGCCACCAACGTACAGATGTTAAATTTCACTAAATTCTAGCTTTGTTTTATTTCTCGATTTCCCTTTTCATGTCAATTTATCATTTTCTCTTTTTTGTGACGCTTGTTTTTTTAATTATTTCTATCTAAGCAGTGGAAATTTTAGTTTTGATCCTTGTACTTAAATGTTGTACTGACTGCTGTAAAAGTTACAAACTCAATAAAAACATTTTTTATCTAATTAGCTTACTGCAGGAAATTGATTAATTAGTGCATTGTTTAGGTTTGCACTTGGCTTTGGCATGTAATGGGTTAAAGAGACAATTATGGAGATTTCACTGTACTACGTGCAGCTAATTTTTTGTAACTTATACTTATGAAAATCGAAGATTTTTCACTAAAAACTAATCTTTAACTTCCAACAAAATATACAATTGTGTCTACATATTCACAGTGTTAGAAGATTTAACGGCTACAAAACTGAAGCATATTTTATAAATAGAAATGTGACAAAATCTCAGCGCAATTTTAATAGAAATGCTTTATGATGAAATTATAAATTTATATTGTACTTGAATTTCAAGTATGTAATAACGAATTTTTTATTCCGCAATATAAAAGGTCAAATACTGCATTTTAAAATATTGTCCTTGTACGTTATACGAGATTAACATCAATGTTGTATGAACGTATTGACAATAGAAACTTCTAAAAACTTGAATGTATTTCAGTTAGAGGGTAAATGTTTCATGTTATGCAGTGAAATATCCGTTGCTACTTACTCGTTGTCTTGTTACAATATTCATGTATAACTTTGGAATAACTTTGATTTATAACTTTGTATTTATTTGAATCATATAAAATATTTTTTCCTTATTTCCATCTGCAAAATATGCTCATGCTTTGTGGTTGTTAAATTCTAAGATCACCTGTATAGAGTTGTATAATTTTATTAACCACGTCTTTATCCCTGCGAAATATTTTTTTACCAAAACGTGAATTGATGCAATAAGAACATCGCGCTATTGCAGATTTTGGTTCATCATGGTAAAGCATGCCTCTTGATTTTTTTATTTGAAGTGCGATAAAGGCGTCAGTTAGCAATTACCATCTGGCGTAGGCGGAAAGGCAAACTATAACTCGTTTCTTCATAAAAAGGAATAACGACGTGTAGAAAGTCATCTTGCATAGGTACGTAAATTCTACGGTTTGTGCCATTTAGGCCTTTCCCGTAGTTAATAAGAAGGAGGCAGTTTTATACTTTATAGTTGTTGATGGGATAAAAAAGTTACGTCCGTTGTAATATTAACGACGTTTGGAAATCTCGTGGAAAACGGAATTACTTTTTACTCATTTCTATCGCGGAGAAATTCGTTTTGCTGAAAAACATTTTATGGAGCGTTAGCACTCGTCTCATAATGAAATTATTTAAGAAATTCCTTTGAACGGAAAATATTGATTATTATAGCATCTCTTCTTGACGATGCCAGAAAATAAAAAATGATTTCAAGGAAATGGTGTAAGTTTTTTCTTTTAATTCATTTTTGACACCGACTGCTAAGGTCATTTGACCTAGGATAGTGATCAGCAAATTTATTAGTCAAAAGAGCCAAATGTCAGCATTAGAACAATATTTTTTTTTGAGAGCCAAATTTACAAGAAATTTGTTGTAAAAAAACAAGAAACTAATAATATATGATAGAAAAAATTATATACGCTCCGTGTAGTGGATTGCCTTTTTCGTCCATTTTGATATCAAATTTAGTTTAATTTATTTAATAGACTCATAACGTTTGAAAAGATGATTCCTGTGGAGGTTCTAGAGCCGTTTGTTCTCTACAGAGTTATCTAACAAACACAGGAGGGTACCAGGTGCCCGTTTCATAAAACTAACAATTCCTGTATTACAAGTTTTTTCTTTAACTATTCTTTATAAATTTTAAATAAAGAACTTGTAATACAAGAACTGTAAGTTTTATGAAATACCCCAACTTTTAACATAGAACGTAGAATATAATTCCATTAAAAGAAGCAGGTATTATAAAAAATGCTGTATAGAGTAAAGCAAACAGATTTGTTTAATTGTTGTGCATACAATAATTAAGAATTACATATAACGAATTTATTTGTTAGAGCAAGGAATGCATAAAAAGGTCCTGTTTGGACAAACTTATTTTCTTCAAAGGATGAAAAAAGAAATGTTACTTCCGTATATTCACATATTCCCTCTTTTGTTAATAATGTTATTTCTCTTGTTTTTTATTGAAAAAAGTCGAACACGGCTGGGTCTTGTTGATAACAAAACAGTGAATACTGAAAACACCACTATGTATATTACTATGTATGTTACGTGCACAATGTGATATCTGGTGTGCAACATCTAATTACTTCTGGATTGATGGTGTGGTAAGGTATTATGTGATGATGTATTAATCTTTAGTCAAAGCATCAAACAGCATGAATAAAAAGTCGAGCAAAAACGGCGTGGCAGAGATCACATAAAAATATGAATGTTATAAAACGGCGTAGGTTGAAATCAATACAAAATTTGCAAAGTTTCATTGTAAACCTTTGTTTTCTATTAGACTATTACTTCTTACGTGAATTTTGGAACAGCCAGTGCAATGTAATGCTTTCGATTTATTTTTTATGGAATGGTTGAACAAAAAAAGTGTGAATTAACCTGAATGTACAATTTTGTTTGAAGAATATAAATAATTTGATTATACTATCATGTAAAATATATATTATTTATACATTTATTGAATTTGTTAAAAAATTAAATATACTGATTTTAAAGCATTTTCTAGTGAATCGAGTAGCGGTATAAATTATTCATTTGGTTTGTGATGTAGATGTTTATTATTATTAACCACTTTGGTTGGTAGCCACTTTTTTATATAGGTTATGAATTAAAATTCATTTTAAATTAATGAAAATTAAGCCGAAAAATGGCGTGGATCAAAATCAGACCTTTGGGTGGCTGAACCGGGACATAAAAAAGTGATTGCCAGAATTTCTTTCGATTTACAATTTTCCTTGAACCACGTATAAAGGTACATTAACCGTTAAGACCATTCCTTTGTACGTTAAGTCATTAAAACTTGTATCAAAGTTCATAGGTATCATATTCAAATCGAATTGAAGCGAAAACAATCAACAAGTGCGAAGGATCAATACGATGTGTGCTATAGAAATTTGATGTAACTTCTCACTCATGCTGTCTGCGTTTCATTAACCCTCTAGAAGCCAGATTTACTGTACACTTCGATACCATGCACACACCTTAATCTCAGCACACATATAAAACTTCCGTAGCAAAATGGAGAAAAGTGCGTGCAAGAGAATATCCCCCGGTTATCATAAGTCTTTCAATTTTAACAATCTATAGTGGACGATTACTTAAGTCGAATTCTATCGAAAAATTACTATAAATTACAAACACTTAATTACAGAATTCGAGTATGTCCAAAAACAGTTTGTATCATTTCAGTCTTACATAGTATAAAAAATGCGAAGCGTAAAAATCTAAGATACAATTAATCTACTCAAAGCCTCATAACTTCGATATTCGAAATTCCAGTAACGCTCCGTTCTCTTGGGAACAAGAAAGACCGATTCTCAATGAAGGAAATCAGGGTGAAAGGAGTTCGGTTTAGGAATATCCGAGGTCGATGTCATCGAGCGACGAACAAACCGTATATTAGCACTTTTCGAAACCATCCCATTGTCCCAAAAGTTCGTATACGCGAAAAACGTGTACACAGGTTGAACGATCTAGTGTATGACATCACGGGGGCATCCGGTTTGAACAAATACCATACGTAAGCTCCCCTTAAGGGTTGTATTGATTTCTATGATGGCGGCCGGCCGGCGCCTGCACCCTCTGCGCTCGTGGAAAGCGAAAGAGCATCCGCTCCGCCGTGCTTTACCCGAAATATCGAGATGAGACGGCTACGGTGAAACAATCGCGGAACAATTAATGGTACGCGTGTCGGTGGTCCTGAATGTGAATACTGTCTGTGTGCTTTTGCCAGTAATCCGCAGGATTCGCCGAAAGGTTTGTAAAACTGTGTAAATCGCGTGTGCTCGGTGGGATCATTGACATGTGTGGTAATCGTTGAAGATCGCCACGCCGACGACCTTCGTTTCCTTAAAAACAGATGGTGAGTAACGTAGTGGGTTAATCGCAAGGTTATTAGCTCATCGTATTACATTTTTTTCACGATAAATCGGGAGGAACGATGAGCGGAGGTGAGAATTGATTGAGAATAAATCATCGATGCGGGCGAAAGATGTGTTTGAGAATATGATGTGTAAGGGCGAAAAAAAACGGATCTTGGTTGGAATTATTGGATATGTTAAATATAATGATATTTTGGAGAACTTTTATATATTTGGTGGATGTTGGTTTTTGTAAATTATAGATATTTTATAAAAAACAAGTCGCCATATAATAGCACCTTGACTGGTATAAGGAATTAAATATTGGTATTAAATCGAAACTTGTCGGTATAATATTATTTTTTAGTCAGCCTATGTTATATTTATATTACGTATTGATATTTTTAGAAGGATACTGATCTTTGATTTAAAATACATGATCGAAAATGTCGAACAATGCATCTCCAATAAGTGCTATCTATTCACGAGAAAAGGAACATGATATAATACTTGTTTAAAGCGGTTATGATGTCTTATTTCTTGGTTTGATAATACGCGTGTGAGATACATGTTAAAATTAAAAAATAATTATTTGAGATATTAACAATAACCTGTAATTCCCTTTTAATGCAAACAAGTTTTAATGGAACGATTCGTGCCATGTCAAACGTGAAAAATATCTTTCATGGTTTTTTTCCTATTGGTTTATATGCTTTTAACGCTCAGTCCTTGTTATTTTTTACATTATTTTACTCTGCACTACTTTCTCCCGAATAGGAACATTTAATGTTTGCTCAGATGTTCTATACGTTGAAACAAAATCTAATAGCACTGCTATTTCCGTGCTTTAGTATATAATAAAATACTAAAAATATTAGACATTTCTATAGATTTAATTGTAAGTAAAACAGTATACACATTTCTAACATATCAATCGCTATAGACATATATAATTGTATTATTATCATGACATTTTTTTTATTGTTATCTTATATTAGTACTTAAATACTTAGAAATTTTTATAACAATTTTTTGTTCCCGGATATTTGGGTTATTGGATTTTTTTGGGTAAAAAAATTCTCTTTCACGGTTATCGTTGCGCAGTTTGAAAAACTAACCGTCAATATTGCTGTGGGCAATTTTTTTACCGCGTTCAATAAAGAGTGAGCATTGTAAGAAACGTAACCGATTTCCTGTTTAAGTTACGTGATTGACTTGAAGAAGTAAAATGAAGCTGCTTAGTTTCATTCTTCCGCGACGCTTAATGAGAATAATTGCGTAATATAAAATTTGTTGACAGTTTAAATTACATAATATTAGTATAAGTACTAACAGAATGAAGAAGTTACATTTTACCGCTTATTAGAAATGGTAAAACTGATCAATTGATAAAGCAACTCAAGTAATAGATACAATATTTAATGGATTTATATCTTTATTTATTTTGTAAATGACGTAACGAAAAAAGTTGTTAGTTGGACCAATTTAGAGTAAAATTCAATAGATAAATGAACTCTCCACGTCCATTGCGTTTAACTGATTTCACTTTCGCTGCTTCTTCAATCTCTGGTTCTACTAGAAATACGAGTTCACTTCCACCAGGGAGAAATCAGCCAAAAGAAAAGTGTGCAGTAGTTGAAGCCGGGAGAATAAATCGTGGTATTGCGTTAGGAACAGTATCATCATCTTCTTTTACATTTTCGTTCATGCAACTTTTATCCCCGTACTAATGACAATCTTTCTTCCATAAGAATTTTGTACTTGAGATTGATTTGATCGATTTTAAAAATTTCCTACTTGAACATTTGTATTTTCAAATCGTGTTGCCCAGCAAATACGAATTTCACGGAAACTAATATTATAATAAAATATTAGATTTAATTTAATTTATGCTTTCCTGTATATTTAAACCGCTTAGTGCTCAAAACCTATTATTCAACCTCATGTTCTGTCTGCATAATTATTTAGAACAACTTTTAACAAATATTTAACAACTGTATCAAACAACTGTTCAAAAGTGATAACTAATTCGGTGATTTTCGAGAAATTGATATATTTATACGATATAAAAATATAGTGTATTTTTAATTTTTTAAATACCTGCTACTAATTTCAATCAATTTTTTCGTGTTTCAAATTACTCAAAAGGTCGGGAAAATATTTGTACTTAGAACACAGTTTGAATAGATTTGATGTAATGACGGGATATTAATTTATACGCTTACTACTCACAAATATAGGTTTACTTGTTTCGCGAATAAACTTTGAAAAAATTGTAATGATTCCGACAGATGAATTCCAGATAACGGTGTTTCGATGCCCAATGTATCTTTATTTCTGCATTCCTTAAGAGAAAGTTTTAATTTCGTAGACTCTGTTAGTTGGTTAAGTAAGTTTCACAAAATTATGAATCCGTTAAATATGTAATTCCTTACACTTACTGTATATCTGCACATGTTATGCATAGATCGAAGAAAGTCAGTGTCGCTGTGCAACGTGGATCATACAATTCTCGAGTGCATGTTGTAGGCCTAGACATTGACCTCGAAAGTGAGGTGATCATGGTCGGCTCCGTCTCACATCGAAGAAAGTGTTAGCCAACCTCCGATCTGCCTGCAACGTGTATTTAATTTAAGAGAATTTACAGCGGGAGAACCGGTATTTTCGTTATGCATCTTGAGTACCCTGTATGTTGTTGAATTACACTGATAAATCGAAGATAGGTGTTGAGCGATTACTTGCAATAAACCATTGAAGCGTCATGTTGATTTTGATAGCATTCACATTCCTGAGTAGCAATCGACATCGGTCAATGACGTTATACGAAGATGAATTGTATGCATTTTATTGCGTCTTGTGGTGATGTCTATTTTATCAAAATATCTGAATTAGTTACGCCTTCTATTTTGGTGAACTATTTTGAGTTTTGAAATCGTATTTCTAAGGGTACTGATCACTAAAATATGTTGCCATGCATACGGTAGAAATCGTAGTATACGTAAAGATGTAACGATTATTGTTCTTGACTTAATTTTTTGTGGTATTAATATTTAAAAGGAAATTGAGAGTGCATTTACGTTATTTTCTACAATATTAAGTATGTATATACATGATGTTCTTCTACATAAAGACCAACTCTTCGGATTTACGAATAAATGGATACACGACCGAATAGGTAAATCGAGCAAAGAAAAGAGTCCAATTGGGTTTCTACAAAACATGCATTGAGATTTGTTAGATGCTCGCCGTTTCTTTGACTTGTATGAGTGTCTACCAGTGAAAACTCATGCTTGAGAGGAAATGCCTGTTCTTACACGCCAAGTGGTTAAAGCGTGCCTGGCAATGATGTTTCGAAAGACAAGAATCTGCACTTGTTCATTTAGCCAGGAAGAGAAACTTATAAATATTCACGTACTTGGACGATGATTAGCTTCGAATGCAAATGTTGTTTCCATTACCATTAGTCCACCAATATTTGTCATATTATTCGATATAACCTTTGACATTGACGTAATTATCTGATATAGCCAAGTTCAAGCCGAACTCTAAACTACTGGATACTGTGTGCAAAATTGTTGAATAAGTTCGCGGAACCGTAATCAAAAAACGAATTTAAAGTTGTAAAAAAAACGTTAAAAGTTAAAGCCTATAAACTAAAAAGTTTGAAACATTGAACTAAAGTTTTAAACCAAAGACTTCTACCTACAAAGTTAAACTAACAGCTAAAGTCTTCAAACTACAAATACCGTAAAAGTTAAAAAACGCTTCAAATGTTGTGTTCTTATTGCATTGTTAGCGAAAACGGCATCCGCTGTGCACACAGCTGTTTGAAACCCAAAACTTTATTTAAAATATTGTAAAAAAAATATTGAATAAATACTGATGTAGAACTTTTAGTTCTACTGTTCACGAATAGACAGCACTCCATGATCTTATTGAATAACCTAATAATTTTCTATCTTTTTAAAGATTCTTAAATAAAACCTTTATTCAGATAATCACATAAACCTTCGATTGATCCTACGCCTAATGGTCTTAGTAATCGATGCCGCTATAAACATAACATACATACGTACATACGTATTGATCTGTAAAGTTGTCGAAGTTATTTTTGATTATTGTGGTCTATTATTCGGATAATTGACTGATCGCTTCAGACGAAATAGCGTATAGAGTTTTAATTGATTTATAGCAAAGGCATTGAAATGTCTTACACACCAGATTATAATATACGGAGATATACGGTACGTTATAGAATGAATCAGGAAGTTATAACGTGTAACCATTCACTTTCTCTGGTGTTTGGATTGCGGGATTTTGTAGGCATAAATTTCGTTACGGTTGTTCATGGAGACACGACGTAATTACATGAAATCCTGCATTGTTTTCCTTGCGCCGGTGTGATTCTTCCAAAGATATTAGTAGATGCTCACTAATATATTATCGCCTGACTACGTCCTCGTAGAAAGCGAAACTTAATAACTTTGAACATGTATAGCAAGAACATAGACGATATAAACAGAGAAATCGTTTGGTCAACATCCGCGGGAATTTTTGCGTTCTCCTTGCATACAAAATCATCGCACGGGATATGGATGACATTCCATATTCCTGAATAGATGTGGCCGACATAAATAAATCATTTTAGAATGGCTAACAAACGCAACAAGGCTTCGTAAATTTTTCGTAATAAATTATAATAAAATAAAAAATAATGAAGATTCGACCGGTACTTTTTTAGCGTATCATGTCTGCTTATCTTTGTATGTAATTACATGTAATCCTTGCATGTAATCTTTGTATGTAAAATTAACGTTTGTTCTATAGAGTCGACATGCAATCGCTATATTTGTAATACACACACTTACTGTTGTAACCAAATAGTAAGTAGTGTGTAAATATTATATATTTACACTATAATTAGTAAATTACATCTTAGCTCCTGCATATTGTGGCAAGCTATAAATCATGATAAACTCAGGCGTTTCCCGAGGTTAGCAGCCTATAGGATGTCGATGTTTACGATAGACACGGTACCGACTCGTCAATCCGAGAGAAAGGAAGTGTAACCACTCTCTATCGGAGAACTTTTCCCTTCATTTCGAACAAGCCTTGGCCGAGTACTTGCGATTGCAAGAACACAGGTCCTACTGAGGAATTTCACTTGCTTAACCCCTTGCATCGAATTTTGTGCAACGGTAATCAGGTCAATGTCTACGTATGTATATCGATTATTTTCAGCTAATCGTGAATGAATAAGACTGGTCTACACTCAACATATATCCGAGTTGAAAATAGTTTATTCCTATTCGTTTCGATGTGAAATAAACGAATGTGATGTTCAAACTGTTTACTTAGCTCTCATTCACTTGAAATACGGCAATTAATTTGATGATAGAGAGAAATCTTTGCAATGTTGGTAATTTTTTTATTGTTACAAATAAAGGTTGGTACACTGAGTATGTTATATTTTGTTGCTAGAGAAGCCATTTTGTTTACATAAATGTTCTTTGTTGTGCTTCGAGAATGTATCTGCTCTTCTGTCTCAGTAATAATTTTCATAGGTAAATAAGAAATGAAGAGAAAGCCTACCTTCTGATATCATATCTTGTTCCTCCTGCCTATTTTTATAAAGGATAGAGACAACTTTAATTGTTTTGTAGACCAGTGTAATGAAAATAATCAGAAGCATCCTGATGTAAGGATACTGGTCGTCTTTGATGAATCGATACTAAAACGTCGATCATTTTCACTTGAGGTTTACAACCATAAAGCACGGATCGTACGAGAGTTTCAAAACAGCCCTGATTTATCGCAGCTTTAAATCGTTTACGGCTTCTTCGCTACGTACTTTTATATTCCCTAATTGTAGGCTATTCTACATTTTATTTTTGGCATCCAGACTGTTATTTTATTAGCAACTCGTGTTTTGCACGTAAGCTTGCTGGCTTCTACCGGTAATTGCTTGTTCGACGGTTTATTCGCTATAACGTCGTATTTTTCCAACGTTAATCACCGTGTCTAGAGCTGTATGCACATCGCTGTGTGGAGTCGATTCGATTTATCCCAAATGCATTCGACAAATTTACATAAAGGTTCTGCGACGTAATAGTCCTTATTTCTGATGAAACTTTTGCACTCTCGATGACGACTAGAGTAGCGACTCTGTGAAAACATATTTGCCAATGCGACATAACCAGTTCTTGGAAATGCGGTAAGGTATGGCAAATGTTTAATGTCTACACCAAATATTATTTCGCGAATCTATACTCGGTTTACACATATTGCATTTTCGTCGTACCCGATGATGTCAAACCACGTCAATGAGATCTTTGTTCCGGACATCTGACAAAAATGGCTTTTGGCATAAAGTCCCACAGAACCCACGTGCGATAACGGTTGTTGATAAACGATCATCGACGTTCCGAAAGATACTCGAGAGAAGGAAATATGCGGTGGAAATTATCGGACACGTAACGTGTGTAAAACTATAACCGGTGGTCACGATTACGTTGGCTGCTTTGCATTCGTATACGCGTGCACTTCGGTGAATTCTTTGCATTAATCGCCATATGTAGCAAGAAACTCCAAATGTTTGTTAAACAATTCGTGTTAAATTCGCGTATCATGGACTTATTAAAACGGGAAACAATGCGTAAGACGAAACGAAAATTTGCAGCCTCGTTCGTCGTGAACGAAAACTATGGTCCGCTATAATGATATATCGGATTGAGTGTAATAAGAAAAGTAACTTAGGTTTACGATATAAAATACAAAGCACACTGAAGCGTAGGTTTGACAGTAAGTAGAGCGCTGTTATCCACGTTTCAAAACACCATAACTCTGCCGTTACCTTTATGAATGAGGTCAGACAACATATGGCGCTATGTCCTTCTGCAGTTTCAAAGAAATTTTCAAAAGGAGATCGTATATTCAGTTTAGAAAGGAGTTTGTATTCATGGAAGTGCTACACGTCCATTCGGTAAAACAGTTTTAGAGATTTTCAAGTGCATAATGAGACCTTGGAGAAACTTGTCAATTATCATTTCTTATACAACAGGACCGCTAATTTATAATTCATGGTCATAACATGGTGACAAAAAAATATTCAGAGCCTTGAAGAAAATATCGTTCGAAGAATTCCAACGAATATTATACCCTCTGTAATCGTAAGACCGAATAAAGGTAAGACAGGCAAGAAGTTACCTTTCCATGTCATAAATGATATACTTACAACCAAAGAGCTTACCAGCTAATTTTGTATTTGAAATTGTATTGTGTAAATGGATAACACGTGATATCGTCTTTGTTATATTTTTTTATATACTTTGTGAATCAGTTAATTTTATATTCTTCGGTCCTTTAACTTCCGATGTCTGTTTGGTGTATGTTTGTGGTTAATTATTAGGATACTAATTGTGGACGATTATTAATACGAAGCTTGTAACTAGGAAATATTGTAACTAGGAAATTCATTTATGTTAGCATACATATATTTATAGTAGCATTGTAAAACATACAATTATTTTCATAATCATTATCATGCCGTTAGGATAACTGCTTTTACTTGAAGACATCAGGAATCGTACAACACAGTAGCTTATGATGGAGAATTTACAAGCACTGTAAAATAAATCACACGCTCATTTTGGTCGATTGTAAAATAGGGAGCGTAAAACTGCTGTTGCCTTTACGCCGACAAATGAGGTCGTGTAGCATGTGGTATTTCACATTTCCGCAGTCTTAAAGAGATGCCCTTAAAGTAATGCGTATTTCGCATGCATAGATAGTCTCTTTTGTAAAATGCATCGCATTCGTTTCCTAAGCTCGATTCACCGAAATGTCTTCGTTCGCAATTATATGTCGGAATGATTTCGCTGATCGCTACTTTTCGCGCGCCACGATGGCCACGTTTATTCTTCGACCGCTTTATGTGCTCGCCAAGCTTTTGCCAAAATTATGAGCAAATTTTTATTTCCAATGCACAAATATTTGTCCTTATTCTTTTCGCGTCGAAGATATGTTGAATTCCATCTTACTCATGAAGCATATCTAAAATATAATACTATCTAGATATGTGTATAACTAAATGTAATGTATAGTTATGGGTGTTTGTGCATGTACTCATGATTTCTAGTGTTAAAAGCATGCAGATGTATATTTTTCTAAGGTGTGCTTTGTACATTATCTGCAGTTTGGTTGAACATTATTACGATGAGTCGTGTATTTTCCGTTCTCACGAGTTCTGCGTCAATCTCAAGACACATATGCTTTGTGCGAAACTGGTTCTGAATGATCAATAACAACTGAAACCGTGGAACTCTATGTAAAATTTCAATAACACATCAGAGCTTGATAGGACTATCAAAATATGTTACGAACAGAAATTGACATGCATTTATATGCTTTGTCAATAATTTTGTCAATAACATGCAGATTTCTGTAGATGCACGCGTAAAGAAACTAAAGAATTTTGGCACAACACTGTGCATTCAGAACGCCTGCCATTTAAGAAAATGTTTGGCGACAATGTGGCGTTATCAATAATGTTTGAAGATGCATTCAGCACAATAACGCAAGATGTCTCATTACCATGATGACATGCCGGTATTCTACGACCAAAGTGTGACACTTTCCAAAGAGCCTATGAGAGGGCTGTAAATGGTACAAAGCGAAATCACGCTTTTGGAATGCAAGGTATTAAATTAGAGTGAATGTAGCATAACATTAAATTTACACATGGTTTGGCTAAAAACATACACGCCCCGCCTATGCCAACGAGCATTCCTCGTTTATATTCTAAAAGATCGGGAAAAATACTCTCCGAGATTGATATTAAATCCGATATTTAAAATTTTACCGCGTTCGTTGCGCATAATTGAATCGTTTGACACCATAATACGAGTTTTAGCACAAGTGATATAATCCGTAGGCTTCTTATATCGATACGACGTTAAAATAAATTGCCATTGGCGTTCATGTAATATAATGCAATTATTGTATTAAGGATTAGGAGATCATTACTTATCGCACGATTTCGCCGTTTACGTGCAAGAATGAAAGACACGAGACGAGATGAAAGTTTGCTTCAGGCAGTTTCTGATTTTCCGTCCGCCGTTGAAATGCTTTAAATTTCAGAGATACGTTCTTACATTAATCTGCGGAAACTTCTGTACTTGGTTTTTTGTTTCACTTTCTGCCCTACAAAATTTGTTTTTCTTTTTCCACATTCTGTTTCATATCTACCTTTCATATGTATCGGACTTTTTACTCCGTCTTTCTTGAGCCTTTCATTCTAAAATTGTATTTCTATTATTGTTGCATTCATTATACAAGCATACTACAATTTCAATTGAAATTAAATTACACCTGAAATTGCGATTAGTAGTAACTTGATCTGTATTTGAAGAAAAATAAGTAGGTGATGAAACGAAAAGTTGTACAAACGTCCTTTTAACGCCGGTTTCCTGTCTCAAATCAGTGAAGCGGGAAGAACGTAAAGGTCAACACGGAAAATACATAACGAAGGATGGAATTCAAACGCAAAGGTATTAAAGTACTGTGCGCTTGCTTTCTCCTTCTGCAACCTGATATTATCGTGCATTACGCGTGCCTGCTTTACCCGGTATTGGTGCGGTTAATAAGAAAGGCAGATTGCCAATGAACTTGATCGACATGGAACTTGTTTTGCCATGCTCTCCGTTCCCTTTAGGTACCTAGTAACCCAGGTTTGGCCAGCATGGACCACCTGCTTTCATCGACTGTGGACTCGATCGGCCCACTAAATGCCCGACAGATCACTGAAAAACTGGTTTTATTTAACTTCCGTCCACTCGACCATAGCCATACCTTAGGTATAGATGCGTACAACTAGAACGACCGTTCTTGACACAGCATAATTTATAGCGTATTGTTTGCCTTAAGACCGATTTTGTGCCGAATCATTTTTTTTCGAATCGTACATCTCCTATCGTTGCCGACTATTCGCACTCTAGTAGACCTAATTATGTTATTCGTGTATAATATAACAGTTTACCTCATGATTTATTCAAATTTTGCGATGTAGATTTTTAAGACATTTTTCTGATTCAAAATACAATTGTTTTCGCTGCTTTATCTTTTCTTTTTCTTACGCAGGATATTTTGTAAAAATACTGAAACACGTCGAGGCACGATGAACAAACAGTTCGATACTGCTGAAAGTCATATAAGAAATAGATAACGAATTATTCATACAACATGGTTAAAATATAACGATACGTTTAGAAATTAGCGTGGCTACGTCTTTCGAATTATACTTTTTGTTTCAGCTTAATGTCGGGGTATCAATATGGATATTTTATTTAGAAATGGTAAAGACCACTATGTGCCACGATAAAAACTGTGATTATATGTTTGTTGTGTGCATATACTTATATATGTATATACGTATGAAATGAAAATTTTTCTTTTGATATCGGCAGAATCAAAAAGGTTCAAATATGTTTAATCAATATCCGGCACGGTTTAAAATCATGCATCTCTCATTATATAATCCACGATTCTATAACCCACCGAGAACGGGTTCAATTGCTTTATTCAGCAACTCGACGTATGCGGAGTAAGATGAAACGATTACACGGACATCGGGAATAGAGATGTGACGGGGCGTAGAACTGAATCGAAACTCGAGCGTGGCACAAACGTTTGCATTTCTACATACCTTTCGAACTTATGCAGCAAATTTTTTTCCTGCTTGAAAATACTTTCAAGCTGATATCGTCAAAATCACCGACGTATACGCACTCGAATTACTGCGCGTATCGTAACCTTTTTCCGGTATTGCAAGTCATTTCTGGACATCCTGGAAGACTATATAATTAGATTATTGTGCTCTGATTCTGCATCGTTTTCTGGAAAAAATCGTGTGCACAGCTTGTACGACGAAATGAACCGTTACTTTTGAAAGTGACTTAAGTCCATTTATATTCAAATCGAGATATTTAACAGTTTGCGTTTCGATGAAATTAAAAATATACGTACAGGATAACGATGTGTTACAAGTGTATTTAAGAGAGTTAAATTTCCAATTTCTATTAAAATAATAGGAATTATTAAGCGGATAATACATGTTTTCTCGCTACATGATTATAATTAATGCTTCAAATTCAAAAAATAATACTGCATTTTTTTAATATTTCTTTAGTACACTTCGAAAACGCAGTTTATGCAATTCAGGAAATCTGACTATATAAATTACACAACGATTTACTGCTCGTCTACATTTTGTGTATGCGAGAGGAATTTGAAGAAGTCCTGGTGCTTCGAGGGTATATATTGTAATAAGTGCATCATGTCCGTGTATTTCGCTGCTCTAATTCGACTTAGACTACGATCAATGTAATGATTTTAACTATTCAAGTAACTTCAAAAATTATCCTATCGTCTGAATATACTTAATTGCAAAATGTTGTTTATGACGGCTAACTTAATATTGTACACGTTACTACAGTTAGTGAAAAATATTTGACAAATGGACTTACACCGCTTTCAAAATAAACCGCTGAATTCGTTAAATGTTCCTGGTCCGTCTAAGCCCGAATAATGAAAAACGGTCTGTGTGAAAGGCAAATCGCGGTCGATAAGAATTTTCGTTGACCAGCCGGTAGTGGATCGGCCAATTCGGATATTTGGGAACGCGCTACGCGGCAAAAGGACCACTGACCTATTTTCATTCTTGATCTCACATATACTCCCCACATCTTGCATCGCTTTCTCCGTCGGTCCTCGTCTTCGGCAGCCACGCTCGAAGGATATAACGGAGAATCCAAGCCTTCGACAAATTCCAAATCTCATCCAACGTGGATTCTTGAAATTTCGAATCTATTTTATCTATTCTACATGATAATTTTAACATATTTCGCGAGGCGTAACAGTTTTACTGCTGTTATTTAATTAATACTAAATTTAAAAAATAGAAAGTGCAGTACCATATATCAAATCAATTAGCATTGACAAGAATGAAGAGGATCCAAGTTTATTGGAAGAAATGTCAACATTTAAAAAAAATGTAATTCCTAATATAATTTTATCATTTCTTCAGTTGTTATATTTAATAGGTAATATTGACATGTGCTCGAATGACAAGTGTAATATTTGTAACTTAAAGAAGAACAACAAAGTTAGGTTTCTACAAAGCAATTTGAAGATCATAAAGTTGATGAAATTTTAGGGTAAACATGTCTCGCAATATGTTGAATGCAATCTTAAAGTCTTTTCGCGGGATCAATCCTGTTCTTTTCCACACCGTCTATTGTCATTATTAACCAATGTCGTTCAAGGAAAGCCTCAGATATCGTTCTTACCAATCTCAACATTGACAAAGATAATAAGTCTATATCAACAAAAACTAAAACCGTCATTTTAGTTTACTATAAATATTAAAATGATATATAATTATAGTTAACCGTAAATATTTTTAAAACAAAAATGCAACTAATAATCCAAAATAACGTAATCGTAACACTTGTTCGAGCTGCGTATTAAATTCGCCGAGCTTGCTATAGAAGTTTTAGTGAGGAGATGTGAATCCAGAACGAAAAATATCGAAACTTAAATATGTGCCGCTATGTCACAACTATCCTCAAACGATAAGCGTTTTATTACACCAGACTATATGTATTTTTTCTAACTTATACGTCACATTTGTTCTAAATCTAAGCTTATTACTGTGGCCAATTGCAAAATATACGATGGTGTAGTGAATAGAAACGTTGATTTTTGTGGCAAAGACTAGATTTTAAATTTTATGTATTTACTTATAGATAGTTCGATAGTGGTTCAAAATTCACCTTAAAACGGTAATAATTTGAATAATCGTGATAGTCGTTACCGAAAATCAAACAAGCTAATACTGTATCTTTCCAGTTGCCTATGTATCATCCATAAATATATTGAAAACGAGCAGTCAGCGACACATAAAAATCAACTTCTTTATCAAGAGCAAAAACATCGAAAATTATGCGCAACTCCGTAAACAAACCTGCTGTAAAACATGTCTAATGTATAAATTAACGTTCTGATAACAAAGCGTTATTACATGTGTTAAAATTGTATTATACGCGAAAAGTTTAAACATTGACACGAGATATTTACGAGAAAAACCATGCAGTCGATATTTCCGCGTTTGCTTATTAAGACGTATCGGAGAGTTCACAAGTGATATCTCAAATACAGATTATCTCACTCTCCAGTAAGCAGAAGTACAAAATTAAAGATTAGAGGTCTAGCAAAATGTACTAGTTGGTTCAATAAATTCGCGGCGCGCCGTTAATTCGTGAACAGTACAACTAAATTTTCCACATCATTTTAATATTTCATGTTTCACAAGAAACTTAACCAGAATTTGAATATTCTTTTTCGCAATATTTTAAATAACGTTTTGGGTTTCAAAAAGCAGTGGACACAGTGGGTGCCACATTCCCTAATAAGGCGACCTTGTCAGTAACATTTGGAGCGTTTTTTAACTTTTACAGTCTTTAACATTTAGCTTAACTTTTTAATTTAAATCTTAAACTTTGGTTTCAACTCTTTAATTTTTTACATCATTTTTACAACTGTAAATTCGTTTTTTGATATTCGTTCCGCGAACTTATTGAGCAACCTAGTATATCGTACGAAAGTGTTCCCCGTTCATGGACCCAAAGAGCCGCCGCGTTGGACTACGCAAATCATCGGCGCAACGCATTCGTACCAACGAGATCTCTCATCTCTCGTCCAGGAAACGAGGACGTATTAAAGGCTGTCACACTCGCAAAGTCGCCATCGGCTCGCCCTGGAGGAATTGCAGAGATATGAGCTGTTTACTCTGAAACCGACTTGACTCCATTTATATTCAAATCGAGATATTTAAAAGTTGGCGTATCAATGAAATATAAAATATACATTAGGATATCGATAGTTTACACCGCTTAAAATGCTTCAAATTGATAAAAATTAACTCAATATCTTTTATTTCCCTTCGCTACACTTCAAAAACACAATTTATGCAATTCAGGAAATCTAACTATATAAATTACATACCAATTTACCGCCCATCTACATTTTGCGTACGTGGAAGAAATTCGAAGAAGTTCCGTGGTATATATTCTGTGCTACATATCATAATATATCCGTCATATCCTCGTGTTTCGCTGCTCCAATCCGTCTTATATTTCTATAAAGTAGCGTCAACACAATCTTCAAATTCTTGTCCCCAAAACTATCGTATCCCCCGAATATGCTTAATTACAAGATGCTGTTTATAACAACTAACTCAATGTCGTACACGTTACTGCAGTTAGTGGAAAGTAATTAACAAATGGACTTAGGCCACTTTCAAAATACACGGCTCATATCGAAAAGGCGGAATTCCCGTCGTTAAGCCGATGATGTCTAGGTCACGAAGGGGGGAGGAAAACCGAGGGTGGGACGTGCAGCCGCGGACGCTGCTCGGTCTTGACCGATCCCTGGCGATCTATCTCCATGATCGATCCCACCAAGTCTTTCTGGCCTCGTTTACGTCCGCGGCGGTCCTACCACCTCCGGGGTACACCTACCACCATTGCCGGTTACACGGTGGAGGATCCACCGGCCAAAGTTATAAAGCAGACCGGCGAAGCTGGTGCGGAGCGCTGTCACTTTACCCATCGACGTTACCGTGCCACGTTCTGTCTTGCCCTCGTGGATCGTACGGGATTTCGTTTAATTTAACGTTTCTCTTATTATTTTTGTTCATCTTCTTTTCCATCGGTTGGTTCTCGTTTGGCGGCACCATTCGGTCGTGGCACTCCACCAAGAGCACCGGCAGACAGATCATGTATCTGGCACGTTTCGTTACGTACGCGTAGATACGCGAGTAAATGTATCGAAAGCTGCTCGGTTAAGCCGGAACTTATCGTACGGTATACTTCCCCTTTCTCCGCGGAAGGGAAAACGATCGAAGGAGCACGGAGTAGAGATATTCGTTCGATTGTGTGATATCGTTCGATAGTGTGGATCAAGGTAAGAGAACGTTTGTCGATCCCTTTTTCTTGAATTTTTGCTTAACATCTCTGATCTCTCAATCTTCTGCCTCGCCGATGTTTAAATCTTATAGGAATTCTTTTTTTGTCGATACGTGGGCGATTTTTCTGCGATATTCGGTATTTTATCGAGACGCAAAGTTGTTTGTGATAAAAGTTAACTTTTAAGTATAGGAGAATTGGAAATGTACGATTTGATATAGTTTGTTAAATGTAATTTTATTTGATTCGTAGTAATGCCGTGTATCAATAAAATTGCTAATGACTCGTGAGAAGTGCTTTATGGACTTAAACTCAAAGTCTTAAATAATTACGACGTGCTTTTCATTTAAAATCTATCAATAAGCAAACCTTATATGCCAAAATTAAAGTTAAAGCATCGATACATCGTGAGGATTCTATAAAAGTCTATGTATCGGTAATTTTCCTACCCTCTCTAAAACGCTTTAGCTTCCACAAAAAGTGCAGTGTTAATGACTGAGAATCAGTGTCGATAACTATTCTCACGTTTACAATTCTAAGTGCAGGTACGGAATTTCTATATTTTGTCGGATTGTAAAACTTCTTTTTCACAATTCTAAAAGGTATCGTGATTTTCTTGTCCATTATTTCTAATTCAAAAAATATTTGTACGCGTCCTTTTTTTCGCAAAATTCGGTGCACCATATATCCACTAACGTATACTTTGTAATATTTAGTATTTTGTACAAAATATAAAAGCGGTTAAAATTTGTTTTTCACAATATGATTTTATTCTGCTTTCTCTATCTTTTCTTGTATAATTGAACCGATAATTGATAATTTGTAACGATAATTGAACCGCGATTTAGGTTCCTCTATCCTGTTATAATTTCTCTTACTTTTGATACCTTATAAATAATCGGACTTTCTCTCGGAACACCATGTGCACTGCAGGAAATACCTAAATCTGGTTGTGCAAATACCACATACGTTCAATATCACTCTGTTGTATATTCTACTACCTATCCTATGAAATCGAAAGCTACCTGCAGCGAAATGAAATCAAGTATGTACGGCGTTTCACCGTTATCGATCTACGAATAAGACTAAAAAATAACATATCCGCGTATACCGTCCAATTTAAGATTGCATAAACATACCTAATAACTCATGCCTTTTCTCTACTTTGATTAGTCAACTTGCATTACTTTCTCTTTCATCGTAGAATATGCATGTAAGCGCTGTACGTGAAAATCATCCAAATATTAAGATTGATTATACGTAAATGTCCTAAAAAAATATCGATGTAATTTGTCATTATTGTCATTACTTGAACGTCGATAGAGTTTACGAAATTTCATATAAACGCCCAATTTTCGTTCCCTCGATTTTCATTCTTCTTAAGGAGCAAACACAGAGGCATGATTTGTAGATTATAATTTAACAGAATAGATGATATTCTTAATCATCGCCTGGATGAAAGCAACTATAAGGCTTTACACGATAACGAGCAACTGCTGCGCGAAACGATTTAACGTCCGTGAACTTGCACTAGTGGATGAGCTCGTATTAAAATTAATAATGAATCGAAAGTGGCTCCTCTTCAAGTGTCCGCTATGATGAATGGCTGAAAACCAAACGGCTTGCTAAATTTTTTCTACGGAACGTGTTTAAAACGGCTTTGCTGGAGATAGCGGTAATAGTTTCTTAGTATCGTGAAAGTTATCTACGACGTTTTAAGGTATGAGTGAACGACCGAATAATGTGCATTCAGGAAAAGGTCATTAACGTTCAATACTAATGTAATGCACACATCACACATCCGATAGAAACTTCGGACATTTCGTTATATTTAGAGAAAACAGACTATTCATGGCAGCATTTCGATTATCAATGGCACATGTATGCTTCAAATTTATATATTTTCCTTGTAGAAAAAGTAATCTGCAAACTTAAAATTATACAATATTTAACACGCAGCGTTACAATTATTTTATCTTCAATTTTGGGGAAGAATTGATTAATGCGTACTGATCACCTAAATCAAATCGGCTAATTTTTTTTATAACCGAATAATGTTTGTAACTTCTGGTAGTAAAAATATAAAAGGTGTATTGAGTCAGTGATATAAAATGCAACTTGCGTTATCTCGATTGATTTTGTGTTAATTTGTAGAAGCCGAAAGATTTCATGTAAGTTCGATGTAAATTTTGACTAATTATTTTAAGACAAATTTCAATTTAATACTATAATTGATTAATACATAATGTGTTTTCTTTGAAATATATGTAATATACCACCTTTACAGTAAGTTTGTTATATAATTTATATAATGCGTGAATTAGATAAATAATATTTCTATCGGTTCACTTATTTTCCCAAATCATACCGCAATTGAAATTCATATCGTACCTATACGATATATGAAGTCACGCTGAAATTTTATCTAACTCTTACTTTACTAATATTAAAAGTTACTATATTTTCTTTTTGCATTTTTTAAGCATGAGGAAAAGAAGATATGGTCTTTGGATGCAGAAGCTTTGAAAGAATACAAAATATACTAATGTTCAAAATGTTTTTAATATTTTTTACTTTTAATGTTTTCTAAGAGTTTATTATTTCAATTTGTTATATTTCATATTTTTTAAACAAATTATTATATTTTTTTATTTTGACACTGTTATATTTCAATATAATAAAAAAAAAGTAAATTATTTGATTTCAAAATAAAGTTGATTACCAAATAAGATACGTACGATTTTAGAAAGACAGCAATACGATTTAGGATATAACTGTTCTAAATCGTACTTTTACAACGTTTTCTAAAATTAGTCACATGACTCTTTTAATTTTATGTTATAATTAAAATGTTTATTTAGAAAATTTTTGTACAGATAAAAGTATATGTGCGAAGAATAATTTTAGTAAAAATGCTGTTTAATAGATGAATTAAAAATCCTTTAGGTAGTACGATTTTGGCATCTCTCCTCTAATACGAAAAAATCTTGGGTGTTTTTATCCACGGGTAAATTGTTGTTTCAAAATTTGCATCAGGTAAAACATCGGATATTTTATATCATGTATAAGAATGATTGGCTTCTATTCATTAATACTGTCTTTAATGGTAGTTGCCTTTTTCACTATTGTCGCTTTGCATGGTCTTTAAACAAGAATGCTAAATAACGTTTTTTAACTTTGCCCGTTTACCTACATTGCAAGTTATAGAACATGTTTTTTGACTTGCAAAGTATTCAGACACTAAAACGCATCTAACTTTAAAGTATCAAAATATAAATATTACATCGATTGTGCACAAAAGCTTTGAATTTGTTATTTTTTTTTTTAACATTAGATGATGTACCGAAGTTAATAATCACTTGATCAATTAAATAAATAAAAATGAAAGGATTAGGAAGGAAAAGGGAATTAAATAAATTGGGAGGAAGGAGAGAATTAAATGAATAAAAAGCAAGAGGATAATTGGGAATAATTATGTTCGGTTAATTAAAGTTACCCTCCGAAACTTTTGAATATTACGTATTCCTATCGGAAATGCTTTTGGTTTGCATTACATATAACTATTTCTAGTTAAATGTAAAAGTTGCTCGAATAGTGTCGCATTTAATAGCATAATCTTCAAGTATAAACTTTGGAAGTGTAGTATTAATTTATCACATTCTAAGTAAAAACATCTATTCTAATGCATTAAGCAACCTATTGTTACAAAGGCCAAAGCAAATCAGAATATTAATGTAACAGATCAATGTGACGCTCCTTCTTTTAAGGCATGTAGTAATAGCTTGTACATAAAATTGTTAAATAAATAATCTGTATACGCTATACTCGATAAATAACTTATTGCTAGGCAAAATAAAAAACAGATATTTCATAAGAACCATGATTTTCAACATTGATATTACGCGTACGATTATTATATTAATAAAAGTATCATAGCTTACATGGGTATTATCTACAGATGCAGTGCGTACATTTGATTGCTACGATTCGAATGTTTGCATTACTTATGCGAAGTGTTATCGTATAATGGAGAGTATGAAAAACATCTGGCAAAAGTTGGATGCACCACAAAATCTTATGCGGTGAAAATAGTGTCAAAGATAAGGACATATGCTTAAGTACCGATCAAAGTCATTGCCGTGCAATACTTCGCAAAGCGCATGCCTTATGCGCGACTTGCACTTGCGCCGTGTTCAAATAAATTCAGTGTATTTGACACGAAACAACTATTCTTGGTGCGACTGTCATGTGAGCAGTGATCAAATATCAAGTTTGTAAATTTATTTTAATTACAGACAATGGCGAATTTGATTAATTCGACGGCGACTTTCTTTAATGATGCCTATGACTATTATCTCTGGACACTATCGTTAGCAGGTAATTAAAACGTTATATATAATGTTCTAATGTAAATCTTTTGCACTAAAAAAAGTATGATTGCTAATGAATTTCTAAGTTATAATATTCATCACGTATAACGTTATAGTCATTATATATCTTATACTTATTACGATAAAATAATATTTACAGTCATTGAAACCTTATTATTGATTCGTTATTTTACTGTATGGTTTTTTCAACATCATCGATGTTTGTACTTATAGACGAACGCACAAGAGGATGGCTCCTCGTCGACTCGCCGAAACCAACTTTAATATACACATTGTTGTATTTACTGATAGTCTGGGCTGGACCAAAGGTTATGAGAAAGCGACAAGCTTTCAAATTAACATGGGCGCTGGTGCCGTACAATCTCGCTATGGCCTGCCTTAATGCATATATTGCCATACAGGTATGTTTCGTTGTTTACTTCGAAGTCCCATTGATACGCGTGAAAAGAAGTATTTTGGCGTGCATTAAAATTATATTTTCTTCTGTACACCCTCAATGCTTCATTTAATTGTTATTTACTGTTGCTTTCAGTTATTTGTAGCTTCCACCCGATTACGGTACAGTTACGTATGCCAGCCAATAAGGCACGTGACGCGTCCAGATGAACTTCAGGTACAAAGCTACTGAATAAAGACTGCATAAAAAATTGAAAAACTGAAACTGATACTGAAAACAAAAAAAAAACTGAATGAAAACAAGAAATAAATTTAGTAAAAGACCAACTGAAATATTGATTTTCTTAATATTTTTATTAGATCGCTCATGCCGTATGGTGGTACTACTTCAGTAAGCTTCTGGAGTTTTGTGACACGTTCTTCTTCATACTGCGGAAGAAAGATAATCAGTTAAGCTTTCTTCATGTGTATCACCATTCCACTATGTTCTCATTGTGGTGGATCGGTATCAAATGGGTACCAAGCGGGTCGAGTAAGTAGCTATTACATGCCTTTTATGCGTTATAATTTTCAATTTTTACACATATTTTAAACAGTTCTTATTAGTGAGGATTTGAAAAAAAATTTTAAACGTTACATACGGTATATATGCTTATATAAACACTTTCTCTGCTCACGGCCTCAGACCTTTTGTACCATTATGGCTTATCTATTGATAATACCCACGAACGTCACACATAAGTATTATTGTAATATGTTATCTCTTTTTTGGATATTTTTTTAATAGCTTTTATGCAATAGGCAAGCAATGTTTGTAGAAAGAATTTTTGAATATATATAGTAATACTATAAGAGAAAAAGATACTCTGCACAAATTTAATCTTCATTATTCACATTAGTAGCACATTATTTTGGGCACTTAATATTTTCACGACCTGCAATAATGGAGTACAATGTTTCGATACGATACTTAGAATACCGCCTATAATGTACAAAAATCTGTGATAAAATACGGTAAGATTCTGCTATTTGTAAATATATAAATATAAGAAATATTAGTTTCCAATATCATACTTACAGTCATTTGTTGTTCGACATATTTCATAATTAATCACTACAAATGCACGTTGAAAAAATAATTTTTTTAAAAATAAATATAGTCAATTTACAAATACATATACTTTACATCTATTTAGAGCAACATTGTAAAGTGTAACATAATAACGGAAGTCGATGCCTTTCGCGTACTAATGATAAAAATTTGTACGGTATTTATTAACAACTTGAAATTATGGCTAAGAGTGGCAAAAATTCTTAAATGACGCAGGGCTGTGTTATTCGCATTCTGCTAAAAACTTTGGAATGACGTAGGACTACATTGCCCATATTCGGATAAATATTTTGAAATGATATAGGCTCGTGAAATTGTTATGAAAATTAAGCACATTCAGATTTAAGTGCCTCCGGTTTTATTAACAAAGAGAATAATACTTTGGAGGACAAAACGGACTTTATACTTACAAAAGCGGAAATGAATTCATTGTTTTTTTAGATTACGACAATGTACTCGATGTGTTATCATAAGGTAAAGATACCAGTAGTTGACTCTTTAATGAATTTTTTGCTTATTTGTTCACACAGCTCAGGCTAAGTGCACTTTATGAAAAATGTATGATTACTAGTTGCTGCACAAACTATTCTTTTATTATATTTCAAGTATTCATTCCTGATGGCGGTTGGAAATTTTTTTTTTTTTAAAGTAAAATTTGATTCAATAATTAAAATCCTTTTGCTTCAAGAGTTAACAATAGGAGAAAAACCAGTTAATGAACTAGTTTTGGTAATATATGCATACGAAAATTTATTGAATATTTAAAAAAGATTATTCTTGAGTAAGTTTATAAAAAAAAAAAATCAAGTTAAAAAATTTAGTTTCCCAGCTGTCATTTTATACGGAGTTTTATGGAGCCGGACATTCTTCACAGCCGTTTGCATAGCCTCTTCTGTATAATTTCTAATGTTACAATTGATAAAAAATCAAATTCAGTAGTTGACACTTAGTAATTTAATAGTTGATACTCCATGTCAGCTACGAAAAAATAGACATCAATAACAGAAGTTTTACATAGTTTACACGAGATGAATTTACACAGTTTAGCATTCTCTGTTGGCAATTTTATTAAATAAACCCCTTTTTAAGTTCCAAAGAACATAAAGGAATGCCTTTTTTTACCCACAATGATTAAATAATATAAATTTGTAACACTTACATTTTAACCAAGCCCTTAGCGATTCATATAAGAAAATACGCAAAAATCGTAAAAGTCGAGCACGGGTTTAATTAATCGGTCGCTACGACATTTCTAGCAACTGTAGAGCGACACTATATATACAACTAAGGCTTGATGTATGCCTCCTGTATGGTTTCCTCATTTATATAGTTTCTTTGAAAAAGTGTCAACTACTAGTGCTTTTACCTTAATATGTTTCTGATAATATAATCATTTTATCATTTTCACACTTCACTTTCCAGCTTTCCTACCCGCCATGGTGAACAGTTTTATCCACGTTTTGATGTATTCCTATTACGGACTTGCCGCACTTGGACCTACCGTGACCAAGTACCTCTGGTGGAAGAAGTATTTGACTATCCTCCAGCTCATACAATTCACCACTGCCCTCATTCTTGGTATCAATGGCATCCGTTCCGGTTGCGACTTCCCCCTGTGGATGCAATACGCTCTTGTGATCTACATGATCTCCTTTATCGTGCTGTTCGGAAACTTCTACGCCAAAGCATACATCGCGAAGGTCAGTTGTGTTTCTAAAAAGGTGACGTAGAACGTACGCGTGCCGATGGATATATTGACTCGTTAGCGGTTCAAATGGCGTACGCTTATGCTTTTACACGGTAGCTCTATATATTGAATAATTCGCGTAAAAAGAATCATCCTTAAAAAGGTGTATCGTGCACGTATAAGCGATAAAAATGTGCAAAAATAATAGCATACCGTAAACCGGATATAAAAATGTATATTAACATCTTTTATTCGATTTTTATGTGGATATATACACAATGTTCATCTTAACTCATTATTTACTATTGTCCCCCTTTTGGGACGCTTGTTTATTACTTATTTCTACCTAGGCAGTGAAACTTTTAGTTTTGATTATTGCAACTAAATGTTCTACTCACTGCTATAAAAGTTACAAACTCTATAAAAATATTTTTTTCTAATTAGTTTACTGTAGGAAATGAATGAATTAATGCATTACTTAGGCCTGCACTTGGCTTTGGAACGTAATGGATTAAGTTTATTATTGGACATAATTTTTTAGCTTTCAATGATAACTACGGACGTTGCTTATAGCAGGAAGAGCAGTAGGGTCTTTTTAATACACATTATCACAACATATCGTATATTAGAGCAACCAGCAACGTAGAGTATCAGTAATGTGGTGCCCCTTTATGTGAGACATATGGATTGTTCAACTTCAAACAACTAATTTTTCTGTCGTAAATTTATTTCGAAGTGCAAATTAGCAGCTTACTTAGCACACTTATGCTCTCCTGCTCGTGAGTTTTACCCAGTAACACAAAATGCTGCACAAATTATTATGCAATGCGCGAAACCTGTGCAAATTAAATCAAAACAAATTAAATAGGAAATATCAATATATACGTAATTTTGCAGATCATTTTCCAACGGTGCCACTTCGCTATAAGATTTTTTGAAGATAAAAATAATTGTTAATTAACTAAACTGAACTATTTAAAGAGTTTAAGGACAGCGGAAATTTGCATTTTTTATACATTAATTATAAATTATTACTGGACCCTGTTTCGTGGCATTAATAGTGTTAGGAAAATCGAAGAAAAGATAAACGTTTGCGTGAGAAATCATTGCTATCAAAAAGAAAAGCCATGGCTTTTTACAGTACCGTTTAATAAAAAAGCTGAAATAATTTACAACGTTTCAAATAAACGTATGCAATCAGAAATACACGGACAACGGTAATAGAATGGAGAGAGACTTGGAGTAGCACACAAAAAATTCGTGTTTAATTCATGTCCAACTTTAGAGAATTTTTCATATGATACGTGCATAGTAGTTCCAGTAGCAAAAAAAACATGTTAAAACGACAAGGCTAGGCCAAATGATATTAGAAGTCGTTGCCAAAAAATCAGCTAAACAAACAGTAAAAAATATCGACATAATAAACCTTTACAGGTAAAAGCAATTAATTTCACTTTTAAAGTTTTGCTCAATTTTAATGTCAAAACATTTGATCGATGTTCAACTTTTTATATTTAAGGTAACTTCTCCTAATAATTTAGTTTATCATCACTACATGACAAACGTGTTTATAGCCGCTGAATAAGAAATATTTTTTTCAAAACCGGTAGGATAAACACCGTACTTTGAAATAAATCATCGCGATACTGTTATTCAAATGCTTACAAAAATTTAAGTAATTCATTTTATGAGGCAACGATTTACATCGCAGAATTAAATTTATCAGTACTCACTATATTATACTTTACCAATTTCTTCTACTTTGGGTTTTGCATGCATTTGGTGATTGAGCAGCTTATACTAAGTTATTCAATAAGCTCGTGGAACGGAAATCAAAAAACGAATATATAGTTGTAAAAAAGAGTTAAAGACTTTAAAGTAAAAAGACTTTAGAACTACAAACAAACGCTCTGAAATGTTGCTGACAAAGTCGTATTCGAATGTGCTTCTGTTGCATACGACACCCACTGTGTACACAACTTTTTGAATCTTAATTTAAAATATTGCAAAAAGATATGGAAATTTTAGTTAAATTTCTTATGACACATGAAATATTAAAATGGCGTCGGAGTTTTAGTTCTATTATCAACATATAAACTGCGCTCCGCGAACTTATTGAACAATCTACTAAATGTGTGTGTGTGTGCGTGTGCGCGTGTGTGGTTTCTCAGGTTAACACATCAGTAATCATAACGTTGATCCACCAGGGTAAGCAAGCCTACGCGGAAAAGCGAATGGAGAGGTTGAGAGCAAAAGCGAAAGAAGCGCAGGACGGCAACATGTCGAATGGTATTATTGCTAATGGACACGCTAATGGATACGCGAACGGAGTGTCGAAGAAGAGTCAATGAGGCGGGAGTTACTTCCAAGACGGTTCCCGGAGATAATGCAAGAACGAAGAGAATGACGCGGCCAATACCAGGCTTACATTGCAGGCCAGGATTTCCATCGCGATAACACGATTAAACTCTGCTTCGTTCTTGCCCGTTGCCTGTGTCCACGATGCAGGCTCCTGGTTTTTTCGGGAACACTGATAGCAAAATCAACGTCTTGCTGGCAGCACCGTGATGCATGGTGATTGGTTTTAGCAGGGGCGCCTCACCTCTGGCCCTCACCGATATTGATAAAACTAACTAGGATATTAGGTCTGTACCCATAACGAGCGTAATCATAATTACAGTCCTGAATACATGGCCGGTTATGAGGAAACTGCGTGTAAAGTCTGAAGAAATCGTGTATTCCGGTTTATTCGGGTAACGTAGTATGGCATGACCATAGACCAATAACAAGTATTAAACAATGGCGAGTTTCAATCGCGATTTCACTTTCTATCAAAAATTTTTTCTTTTGATAATTCAGACCGATAAGTTCTATTATATATTATAATTATGGCGATGTTAAATATTTTCAGCGATTTTGCTTCGATTACATACGTGTACTTTTCTCAGATTTGGCTGAATATATACGGCTATAATTACAGTTGGTTATGCTTGTTATGGTTGACCTATTGTCATAGTCAATCGAATTGAAATCAGCGAGGGCCGTAGCTGATATTCCTCTTGTAAGCATAAGAGAGATTGTAAATATTACGTGCGATTAGTCGAGCCGCCAACCACAATTAACAGACAGCATAAGGCTCTCCGGATTTGAATGCAAAGCGGCTTAACACATTGTTGACGGGTTTAGAGTCCTTGCGACAGATGCTGCTCTTTGAAGTTATCACCGATCAGTAGCCGCATCAAGTGACAGTATTTTCTTCTTGTACACGAGTGACTAAACTGCTGCGGTCTTTCGATCAATATCGATATTGATTTCACTCCAGTAGCATGCGTTTCAGTATTCGTATTATCCTAGTCTGGAAAAAGATTCTTGCTTTCCACGACTTTACCTTTAAATTCCTATGTCAGTATATTCTTTAAGCGCAGTGTTCTAATGTCTAGGTACTTTTTCTACCTCGGTAATTCATAACTTTGAATTGATATTCATTCTCGTGTACAAAGGCGACATGTCAAAGCGACAATGACATCTTACTTGAATGTGTTTCGTACTTAATGACGCTTTGTCGTTACCTCGGTTTACTATCTGCAAGGATTAACTATATTCGTTCCGTTATCACAAAGGACACTCAAAGGTAGTTACAGGTTACAGTCCACGCGCGACGCATAGGGTACATCATATTTTCCTCCTTTCTTGCGACTATCAAGTAGACTCTTCAGTAAAACTCGATTTGCAAGCATGGCATTTTGAGACACATTTTTTCAGCAATGATAGATTGAGAAATAGGAGCTCATCTGCAAACGTAAGCCTTACTTGTACCGATATATTCGGTGCTATATACACTTATTGGTATCGATATTTTAGTTGACATGATGTCACACTAGGCTAATATTTCAGTTGCGTAAAAATCATACACAATAATCTAAATTTCGAAATAAAACGTTCTCTTTCTTAGCTTACACATAACTGTTCGGTTGAGCCAAATTAAATAGTATTTTTCAGATGCATCACATCACCTTTTATTCTTACGTTGAGGGGTTAAAAAAATGAAAACAGTTTTCTATTCTTATATTATTAAAAAAACGCAATTGAATGATGTTAATAAAAGCCGCGATTGATATGAATACAACTGCTCTCAATTAACGCGAAAATTATGGTAACAAACAGCGGCACGATGACGCCTTCCCGTATCTTTGGCACAACACAAGAGAAACGTACTATACAAAACGTTATATACAAAACCACATGTTAATGGAATTATACTAATAATGACGTAAATATCGTTGTATATATAAATGTACATATAGTTGATTTCGTATTATCGGTCAGGATAGGTTGTTTTCAAGATTGCCACAGTCCATCATACTATGCTTACATAATTTGATCAGAGACTAACTATGGCTGATACAAGAAGCAAAAAAAGTCGAGACAGTAAAGTTTCCATCGCATCGTTACTTAAACTTCTCGCCCCTTTTGTGAATAAACAGCAAGATATTATAGCAAAACATGTAGCTGACTGCGGCTAAGAATATATTTGAATCGCACATAATCATATGCACGGAAAATAAGGAAAAATTGTAGGCCCACAAATAACGTGTTAAGCTTGCGATGAGCGATCTTGCGTTGCGACCGATTTAATTTCTAGAAGCAGCAGTAGTAATTGTAGTGACAAAAGGGAGTGAACGTTCTTCCTCGTGTTAAGTCGCTGAATTGTCACAGGAAAGTGGAGTTTGCCGCTACAAAATGTCCGGCTTTGGACTGTGTTTATATATATATATATATAGAGTACCTCAGGCTTTTCTCGCCAGAACTTGATAATATACGCAATAAATGAAAATAATGAAAAGACAATGTTATAAGAACGTTATTGTAAGAAGTTTCAACCAAACGTCGATTAAGAAAGGTAAGTCCTATATTTTTTTTCGTGTTTGCACACTGAAAGGTGGTTCTTATACCTCGATGCGCGGCTAATGTCCATACAGAGTTTAGGTTTTTATTCTACGAACTTCGTGAATATTTTTCAGAATCCTTGTATTGTTAAATACTGTACTATTAAGCACTAATGCAAGGACTGTTTATAATGCGGTATGATAACTTTATATTATAAAATGACAGTGCAACGAATTAATAATACAAGAACATTCCCGAATATCTTATGTAGTCGCTTGTTTACTGTAAACCTATTACTTTATCAATCCTTACAGACAACACTACGGAGGGTGTAAGGCCCGGTAATTTTTATGTCTAAAGGCCCGCCTTTCCTTTCAGCATAATAATTGTTTCACCTCCCTGGCGGTCTGATTATGTCAGTAATTTTGTACCCAAAACGACATATTGTTTTGCATGGGAATTTGTTATTTTATATTGTTGGCCTGTAATTCTTAGGAATTCTCTAAATCTGTCTAAAGAGAAGTCTAATCGACATTCCAGGTATAATAGAGTTCGAAATTTTTTAAAATAACATAGTTTTGTTCAATAAGGTAATCAGTAAATCAAATCAATCAAATATTTGATGCCGTGGTTTTAAGGAGCAGTAATATATTCCAGATTGACGGAAAAGAAAGAGGACGGTTTGGATTTTCACGACGTTGCAGCTCAGATACGAGCCGTCATCGGGTGTATTATGTAACACAAAATGTACAGAACGAAATGAAAATAATGTAAATAGTAGCTGTGATTTAAGTTGTGAATAGGACAATATTCATGACAATGGATAAAACGTGTATATTGATAAATTACTTGTCATAATTGGAACAGGCTAATGCGCACTCATATACGATGCTAAAGAACTATGTGGATGTCGGACTTATTACCAAGTTAATATTGTATTGACACTGTTTTTTTTATACTGATTATGTCAAGTTTAGGTGTGGTTGGAGGTATGATTGATGCAGTGACTATGTGTATGAACCTTAATTCCGTTTACAATATTCTTTTTGATAATTCAAATAACCCGCTATCACAACTATTTAAAATGTCTCTTCACAGTTCATATTTCCGTTCTTTCTGCACACCCTCTTGAGCTTCCACACCAGGTCTCCACGCATAGTTTCCCTCTTATGCTGTAACCACGTCAAGTGAGAATGTTTGAAATGACCGTTTAACAGTCCTGATTACCTGTAATGTTAAAGGCCCATGCATGGTAAACATCGAACGTACACCTGGGAAGTTCAATAATGGATCAATCTTAAAAAAAAAATGAAAAAAAAAAAGCAAAAAAAATATTATATCAATGACAATCACGCAACACACATCACATTTTGCACACACTCACTTCTATATTTGAATTAACATGTTTTATGATCAACTACAGCATTTCGACACACTAAAGTCGGTGATTATCTTTTAAAATCCTTAAAGTTCAATACTATCCCCTAGCAATAGGCAATCGCTGCATCAATCACATCTCCAACCACACCTAAACTTGACATAATCAGTGTAAACAAAATAGTAGCAATACAGTATTAACTTCGTAATAAGTCCGACATCCATATAGTTCTTTAGCATCGTATATGAGTGTGTGAATTTACCAATATACATGTTTTATCCATTGTAATGAATATTGTCCTATTTACAACTTAAATCGTAGCTATCATTTACATTGTTTTCATTTAATTCTGTAGATTTAGTGTTACATAATACATCTGATGATCAAATATTATTAATTGAACCGTGCAAGATGGTTAGGAGCAACACTTCATAATAATGTAATAAATTCTAAAGCAGCACAATTTGCCGAACAAGGGTGAAAGATCTCTAGTCCCTGTAATAATGGACTATAATAATGAGTAGTACTAGAACACTTCTCTATGTAAGTGTCAATGGCGCCGGAATTTTTCGATCCGAGTGTGATTCGGTGTACCGCTTCTGGCAGTGAAAGTTAACCCCAAGCTACACTCGGTAATACCGCCAGGGTGGTTAATCAATCTTGTGTCATAATTGGCGATCTAATACTATTCATGCGTTTTTGCAATAGGACAGTACATTCCGTACCGTTACGATAACAGTAAAGTGATGAGCCAAATGTGTTGAATACGACCTAGCAGATTTTTTTTATAACAACCATTGCACGTTATATTCTACTCTGTAATATTTCTGGGTCACTTGTCTGAGGGCATTTACGTAACGTTTAATGTTTCATTTCGATGTAAGTAATGTGCATAAAGTTCGGCGGGAAAAACCTGGGATTTCTTGTGCGCATCGGATTATTAACAAATGTGCCGTTTATTGTCAAAGTGACCTACTCCATTTATATTTAAATCGAGATATTTAAGAGTTTGCGTTACGATAAAATGAAATACATACGTATAGGATACCGATGTGTTACACTACTTAAGTGTATCTAAGGGAGCTACATTTATAATTCCTATTAAAATAATAGCAATTATTAAGCGGATAATGTATGTTTTCATACTGCAAATAGAATTAAGCCGTTTTTAAAATTAACAACTAGATTTGTTATAGCATTTGAAAGAGCCCAAGTCCATTCGACATAATTTAACATGTTCAAATCAAAAAAATTTTACTCAATTTATTTTATATTTCTTTACGACACTTCTAAAAGACAATTTACGCAAATCAGGTAATTTCAATGTATCAATTATATAACAACTTGCCGCTTATCTACATTTTTGTATGCGAGAAGGATTTAAAGAAGTCCTGGTGCTCTTGTGGTATATATCGTAAGAAGTCCATCATGTTCTTATAATTTGTATTATATTTTTATAAATTTGTGTCGACACGATATTTTCGAACTTTCTTGGTCTACCCCTTCCTGGTAATAAATCCAGGATTTTAAACTCTGCATTCTTACTTATTAATATCTTACAGAAAAATGTATATGTTTAATTTCTTGAAAAACGCTTGCAGAATATTTTTAACCGATTTATTATTCCTCCGTTAGAATTCTTTACACCTTTAAAAACCGCGTCCTTCAAAAATCTTGATATAAAATATTCATGTTTCATTTTGTTTTGAATAAGGTTATTCTCTTTTGGTCTTTTTTGATAACTTTATAATAGTCTTGAAAGGAAACGATACGTTAATTAATAATAATGAATGAAAATTACTCATATGAACACCTTCGGACATTTGAAAATTCGTACTTTTGGACATTACCAATAATGTGTTGGACTTAGGCTGCTTTCAAAGTAATGTTTTTAATTATTGAAATAACCGCGAAAATTTGTTCTGTTTAAAATTATCGTATTCTCTGAATGTACTTAACCACAAAATATTTATGACAGCTAACTTAATGTCATACAAGTTAGTACAGTCAGAAAAAAAACAATTAACAAAAGGATTTAGGCCACTTTCAAAATAAACGGCTCACATAAACGATAAGCGTTAGTAGCTCGAAACACGTATGATGACAGTCAATTTATTCTTTAGATTTACGTTATTACGATGTAAAAGTGTCTACTTTACGCTTTGATAATGAGGAATAGACAATACGGATCTATGCTGGATAACCTTTTGGTTCGATAAGTCTTCGGCCGATAAGTCCGTTCGAAGAACCTGATTCATATTGCATTTACATTTTTCACCAGCACTTTAGGCAAATGTAACACTAAGACAAAAGACAAGGACGTCAGAAGGGGGGCGGGGAGTACTTTCAAAAGGCGGGGAGTAATTAAAAAATATAGGAAAAAATCGGACTCGAGAGCTTTTGACTTTGCACATAAACAATTATGTGAAATGTCGTTAACGATCCAACTTATGGAGTAGAACAGAATAGAATCTGAGTATATCATCATTCTATAGATAGTATAGGTTTAAATTATAAAAAAAAGTGCCTGCTTTATTAATATTTTATATACTTTTCAACAAATACTACCATTAGCAAAAAACAACAAAAAGATAATTCATACATAACCATAACTAAGTACTTTATATTTATTAATAAAAAAAAATTATAGTAAAAACAAGCTCCCCGCTCCACAACAAGAAAAAAAATTCAATCATGGCTACATTCTTGCAGAAATAACTTTTTCTACGATTCGTGCTGATGTACAGGGTGAGGCGCCAAACCCTGCCATCTGGAATATCTCAAAAACTAAATCCCGGGGGAAACAAATGTTTCAAATAAAAAGATTAGGCCATGGAGGGGCTGATGCAGCAGTAACATCCGTTTTCGATTCGCATTATGTTTTCAAGGTCATTTCAAGGTCAACCTGTTTTTCTCAAACAGAAACATATATTTTTTATTACAGATTCTTAATCTACGACTTTAAGTAAATAACTTTTGTTATGTTGCCCCTCCATGACAAACTTTTTATCGCATTCAAAGCTTGGTGATACGTGCAAGCGCCGAAATGGAAAAACCACAAGTTAATGAAGATCGGGTAACATGAAAAACACGAAAAAAAAGAACACGAGCCGCACAAAATTGAACTCGTCCATTGTAACCAACCTGCATTTAGCGAGAAAACCGTGAATTTAAAGGATTTTCCGTTAAGTGGAAAGAGGCTAGAGTAAGTTGTAGGCATGCATAAATGTCCAGGGCACGGCTGTTGACAACCGACGGATCGTACGGTTAATAGCCCATTACAGCAGTCATCTTTCTTTTTTAAACTTGCATACATTTCTGAAACATGTTCAGGCGATATGGTACTGTTACAACCGTCGCTAATGTAAGAAGTATTACAATTGTTATAAAAAGGGCATTGCTGCGCAGTGCAAAAAATTATAAATATGCATTAAGTTTATTCCCAATGGCTCTTCGTTTTTTTAGACCTCTCCGAAAGCGTTACTCCGGAGGTGTTGATGATAAGGGATGCGTACAAATTATGTGAATCTATTGACGATTGTAATGTAAGATATGATCGAACTTCGGAGCAATGAAGCCCCGAGGCAGCCGATGCACGTTCTTAGATTTTTTAATCCCAAACTTATTGAACAGTTCGTAAACCGTAGACGTGTACGAAATAACCACTTTTTACTTATATTAAATCTACATCATTCAAAATTTGAAAAAAAAAATTACAGAAAGAATCAGCATCTAGTGCTTCATCATTTGTGATTCGTGCAATGAAATTTTTGTAGATTGAACACAGTGAAAGTGTTGTGATGTTTTCACGATATTGGCGAATTTTATACGGCATATTGCTTCTTGTTACTCTCATTTTTTTTTGAGACCTTATACAAGATAGTACATCTTGCATGAAAAATCATAGCATCGAGAAATTAAAAAAATTCAGGCGACTTTCTTCACGTTTCTGTTCTTACATTCTTTTCCTCCGTCCTCTTTTTACATCCATATGAGATTTTTATATAGGATCAAAGAAAATGCACGAAGGAAAGCTTTCCGTTGTTTAATAAGACGCACAGCATTATTGTTTATCCGACCCATGTTCAATGTAATCCTGATTATATGCCCGACATTCAATATGCAATAAATAAGAACACTCATTAATCGTGAGCTCTGACTCCCACTTAACCTTTTTATCTCTAAAGGCGATGATGATCGTTCGTCGAAAGTGCCCTATGAATATTGATGAACAGTCTTGATCGTACATTTATATGATAATTATTGAGTGCTAATTAAGGGAGAATTGCCAAAATCGTACTACCTAAGGAATTTATGATATATCTATTAAACAACATACATTTTTATTAAAATCCTTGGTTCCAATTATATTTTTATTTTTGCGGAAATCCTCTAAATAAACATTCTACGTATAAAATTAAAAAAAAAGTGTTTCGAGCAATTATAGAAAACGTAAAAGTACGATTCAGGATACTTATATTCCAAGTCGTACTGTTGTCTTTCCAAAATCGTATCTATCTTTTTTTTTTAAATTTATTTTTCGGCACCGACTGCTAGTCATTTGGCCTAGGACCTACTGTTTTTAAGGTGGGTTCCGAACCACCAGAGCTACAGTATACATATCACATAGAAAAACCAGAGGTGATGGGCGGAATTAAATATCTATCTTATTTGGTAATAAATTTGTTTTAAGAGTATTAGAACATTGAATAAGTTTTCGCTGCTTCCTAACAGATGGTATTACGAAGACTATCAGGTGTACCGGTATGAAGTGAGCTTTTTTTTGTGAAAATAAAACACCAATTTTGAATGGGAAACTAAAAAACTTTAATTCAAAGTATGGACCATTACTCTCTACACATTTTCACCACCTTTTTGGCAATTTGTGGATACCACGCCAATAGAAATGTTCGTCTTTTGAAGCAAACCTATCGGACACCCAATTTTCGACTTCTTCGTAGGAATCAAAGTGCTCCTCAGCCAATGCGTGTCCCATCGATAAAAACAAATGGTAGTCGGAAGGGGTCAAGTCTGATGAATACGGCGGGTGGGGTGGCAGCTCCCGGCCAAGTGCTTTGATTGTATCCTGAACCGGTTTTGCTTTGTGTGCAGTTGCATTGTCGAGTAACAAAATTACTTTGCCGTGTCTTCTGGCCCATTCTGGTCGTTTTTCGATCAATGCGTGGTTCACATTGATCATTTGTCACCTGTAGCGATTATTATTAACAGTTTCACCGGGTTCTAGAAGCTCATGATACACCACACCTTTCCGATCCCACCAAAGATAGAGCATTGCCTTCTTGCCTAATCGATCTGGTTTTGCGGTCGATGTTGATGGCCGTCTCGGATTAACCCATAATTTTTTCCGTTTAGGATTCTTGAAATAAATCCATTTTTCATCTTAGAATATTTATTTAGAGGATTTCTACACGGATAAAAGTACAATTATAAACAACAATTTTAGTAAAAATGTGTGTTGTTTAATAGATACATAAAAAATTCCTCGGGTAGTACGATTTTGGCAACTCTCTCCTACGCATCTATCGTACCAATGCAGAGGCGGTTGCACGAACTCAAGATCCTCGCCGATACCCAATATTCAACTAACATTTCAGTTTTTAATTATGTTCGCATTTTTATAGCATGCATAAGAAAGAATAAGATCGTGATTTCCAGAAGAACAGCTAATTATGACATTTATGAAAATAAATCGCACACGGTATTAATTTGGCCACGTATCCATCTAACACACTATGTTTCTTTGAACATATTCAACTTGCACGGTGATTAAGCTCCTAAGATTCTATGCTCCAAATTAATTTTGTTTAGTTTGTTCAAACGCGTATATTTGTATATTATGTGATAGATATACGAGGGTGGTCTGAAAAGTTTCCGACCTCAACATGTATACGGCAACCCTCATCAACAAAATCTGCGCAATCTGTTTGCGCATCTTTTGAAAGACGTCCGCTAAGATTTCAACCATTTTCAATGCGCAGTTGTTGCATAATTTTATTACACCAAGCAGTGCGCCGACTCACACCTCAGTGATTGCCATGGCAAAAAACTACGAGTTGAGATTTGAACTGCTGGACCACACTCCGTGTTCGCCAAATTTAGCCTCCAGCGACTTTTTTTTATTCTTTAAGCTGAAAGTTGCGTTCGGAAAATAGAGATTTTCATCGAATGAGGAGGTAATCACCTTCGTAAACAACTATTTTGCTGATAAACGTGCTACCTATTTGAACGGATGGATGAGGTGGGAGCATCGTTGGGACATGTGTGTGGCTGTATCTTTGTATGTGTGGCTGTATCAAAACTTTTCAGACTTTTCAGATGTACAAAAACTGACTGAATATGTAACTTCTGAAAAATTGTGGCAATACAGAAACGTATATAAATAGTTTTGATGGTAAAGAGATTATTTTTTGACTACCCAAGTATTGCCGTATCGTAAGAAAACCGATAAGACGGTACAGGAACAAAGGGCGTCTTTCGTTTGGCACGCCTATCTTCACCTTCGACGGTTGCCAAATCCACACATTTAGCTTGCTGACGTCGTAAATTGCAAAGGAGTCCTTGTACTTACGCGGAATTTACCAAATCTCACGATGTATGTACTGTTTCCGCGTACCATAATTCTATCGATGCTTACGTCAATGCTTCGCGACTCGTCGCTTACTTCGCACTATCTCACTCGGTTTCGACAGCTCTCGTCCACTGTCTTTGTCACGTGGTCGAATTAGTGTGCGTGGCTGCTCAGCAAATAATATCCTTGGGTGTAAAATATGTGTGAAAAGAGGTGTGCGTTTTTCATTCGACCAATTAGACCCGCATTCCTCTCTTCGGTTTTTTTTAGGATGCGCCAACAGTAGCTGCATATTTGCTTTGTACGCATATTCCGTCTTAAAATGAGTCACCAATGCAAGAGCGCGACATGCGCAGGATTATAAAGAATCTGTTTCTTCTATTGATTGCATTTTTAATATTAATTATCACATAGTAATGAACATCCTAGCGTGCTTGATCCCTTTTATTTGAAATTGATTATTTTTCAAAATATTTGTACATTGAGTGCATTATGTAATTCAAATTACAAAATTACATCAAATATGTGCTCAAGAAGATAAAAAAAATTATTTTTTAAATAAAGGGGGTTATAGTAGGTAATTCGTACCACTATTCCTCACTACGGAGTAACAAAAAACAATAGCTCGCATAATTTAAACAATCCATCACATATTGTAGCGTTGCGATTTCCATGTGCCTCCCTCTTTGTCATGTATACTGCACTATGTTTAGATGTACCATACATGGGCACGTAGGGTCGAAATCAATAATTTATTCTATAACCCCTGAAAGGGAGCAAGAAGCTGGAATACACCCGTAGAGGTGCCAGACGGCAGAAACCGGCTGGACCTGATTTATCGACTCTACGATCGACATGCGCGCGGTTTACAAACTGGGTAAAACTTATAATCATAGTTAGTATAATACATATTGATATATTTAGTTGTATTGTTCATAGAAGCAGGTGAATATAATATTACGGAACCTAATATAAGTTGTTGCCGGTATAAGAAAATAAAAAAGGAGAGTGTTCGTTTTAAAAATTGAAAAAGTATTCTTCAAGAAAAAATATTTGTATCCGAATTGTTTCATTTGAATTGGTAACATCAATTGCTTCGCCAATTGTTCAAATACAAAATAGTTTTTGCAATTTGTTGAATGGTCTTAACGAGCAGCAACGTATCCAGTAGATACTATTTAGATTAGATAGATAAAGAAGATAAGCAGGAGAAATATCACTTAAAATAACTTTTGTCCATGCGAAGTTTCACTCTAATGCAAAAGTTTCTTCTTGAAGGATGTTTTTTCAACTTTTAAAACTAACACCCTGTTTTTGATCTCCTTATACTGGCAATAACTTATATTAGGTTCCATAATATTGTTTACCACTGTTTCTATGAATAACACAACTAAATATATCAATATGTATTATACCAACCATGATTATAAGTTTCTGCGCAGTTCGAAAATCGCGCGCATATCGATCATATAGTCAATAAATCTTTTAAATTGGTTGTTATTTGACAAAATCAGTTGGACAAAAAATTAGACTAAAGAATTAATCTCGGTCCCTCAGTATCATGAGGGCCAGCCAGATTGAGCATGTCCTTCCTACATAATGTTGTACCCGGCAGATGAGCGCAAATTCTACGGGGCCGCTTATGTGCTGGACCTTCGTGGCTGTCAATTGTTCGGCCATTTCTTCTAAACTGGTTTTACGCAGGTTAAGGACGAACCCGTGGGTGTGATAAGCTCTGAACAACTGTTTCAGGTCTTTTTTGTCGAGCTGTTGGCCTACAGTATTCTGCATTCTCGATACGAAGTTTCGCAATACGGGCGTTACGTGCCGATTAAACGTGGTCGTCAAACCTAGTTCGCTTCGCAAATGAGATAATTTGTCCTGCAGATATTCCTCCATCTCCGTTTCCGCCTGTTTTTCGTGTAACTCTTCCTCATCTTCTGCTTTAAACTCCAAAGTCTGTGGACTACGAGTCGTCGATGATGAGGCAACAGCGCCTATCGGTCGCCAATCTTTGTTTGCTTTCACATCGTATTTCAAATTATGCGGTAATATGGACCTTTGCAAATTCTCCCATATCTGTAAAATGAAAGATCGATAGAATGACGAATTCTCACATTTCAATGTAAATGATATCATATCAACATTATTACATTTGTTTTTATGCTGCAGTTTTCGTGCTAAGGGTTAATCTTTATGTAGAGAAATATTAAATAACAATATCAAGAGTATTCTCTCATTTTGAATCATAAATGAAAAGATTGACAACTCTTTGTTACCAACATTTTCTTGGGATCTTAGTAGCTTAGTATTATTTTGACTTTGATTCCTCTATAACATCATACTATAAGTAGAATAGATGTGAATATAATTGATAGCAGTTTATTTTACGATCATAAAGTGGCTCTTTAATTTATTACAATAATCCAGACAAAATACCTTTGAGCTAATAAGAGTTGTTGGTTAAAAAACATTGGTTTAACCACATTAAATTATGCAAGTGACGGAAACAACATTTGTGATTCTGTAATACTAACCCCATAATGGTTGATTATACGGGAAACTTTTATTAATGGACATCGACTATCACCCAAATTACAGTGGTCCCCGATTTCTGGATCCCATAAAATTGTATTTTCACCTGTGCTGATGCTTAAAGTAAATGCTGTCCATCTACTTGTTTGAGAAGATCCTAAAATTTTAGATCTTTAATTTTATATATGTAGTTGTGATTAATTAATATTATAATCATGTTGTGTGGTGATCAAGACTGAATTTATGTAAAAAGGAAAAAAGCTTTTTTAGCTTTTTATAATGTTATGTTTAGAACTACTCAATATCATGTTTTCGTCTACTAATAAATCAAAACTATAATTAGAATAGTACGTTTAATATTAACTTTATCAGTCAAGTTCGTAGTGCTCCTTTTAAACAGCCGTCTTGGATATCTATGGTTAACAATGTACCTCCATAATAATTAATTTATATTTTTTATTATTATTGTTATGTATATATAATAACATGAAAGATGGCAGCAGATTTAATAGAAGCAGTTTTATGAAACTGCAGTGTTGCAGCGTATTAATGCTGAACAGTTAAGATGAATACTCATTACACTCTAGTGGCATTTTTGTGCACTGATGCGATGCTATAATATATTTTTTAGTCTGATAAATTTAAATGTTCTTGATGCAACTATAAAAAGGTCAAAATAGTATGGTAATTTAGTAATAGTGGAACTATATAATATCAATAAATACTACACACCCAACAAGACATATGTTTCCAAATTAAGTGCTTCCAAAAGGCTTGCAAGTAGAGCTGCTCGTCCGTAATGATCTATTTTATTTAAGTTTAATGCTTGACGTGGCATGATCGGACCGTAATGTATCGGTAACGGTGACAGTAGCATAGCTAGACGTGCAGCATCTTCTGGAGTTTCTATACCAGCTATTTTATAAGGGACTGCAAGGCAACGTTGAATGCTCTTTAACAACGTATTTATAGCATTACTCTCCAGAGATTTTGCATTTCCTGGTTGTTCCATTTTCATTAATATATAAATCCTTGTACATGATTGCCCAGGGCTAGCTTGCACATATCCAAATAGTAACACAGGACTGAATATAGGTGACAGTGTTATCCAGCGTTCAAGTTCTTGATAGTTTTTGTGATATTCAAGTGGAATTCTTGCTTCACCTAACCATTGCTGACCCCATACCGGATGTTGGTCATACAGGCGAAATTTTATACAATTCTCACCATTTTGTCTTGGTAATTCAAAATACAATGTTTGCTGCCATATAGGAGCTGGTCCATCAGCTATTGACGTTGTGTGCGTAACATTACTCCATTCGACCTCGATTAGTGGTTGAACAAGCGCTGATTCTTCTCTGACAGGGACTTCAACTCCTCTTAATACAGTAATAGTGAGAATTGTCTTACCAATCATATGATGACGGCGAGTGCCAGATGATGGCCTCAAAGGTCGTCTAGCTTGGAAGAGATTTCTGAAAGAAAGATTCAGTAGAGACAGTGTAGATTGCTCTGTTATAACAATATCTGGTGGTTTAGTTTTCTCAGTTTCAATTATTTTGGATGCTGCAGGTTCTACAGCTGTATCAAACTGCAATACTGGATCTTGCAATAAGAAATATTTCACTTGTTTCTCATGAATGGTTTTTTGTGGTCTTAATAAAGAAAGATTATTCTGTGGATCATTTGGATCATTACTTAATTTATAGAGATACGTAGAATGTTCTTCTTGCTGATCTGGTCCATGATTACTTATAGAAATTGTACATGTTACAGTGCCAGCATATATTCTGTTATTACTGTCACTTATTGCAAAATCTATTTCTATCTTGGAATCTCTAACACAACGTTTAGGTAACGGTAAAGGTAATATACTAGATTGTCCACTCTTAGCCTGTACTTGTATGGAGAGACTGTTGAATTCAGTATTTCTTATTAGCACTTTATATAGTTTTCTGTTGAATGGCACATTAGCTTTACATATGACCTTTTTTCTAAATAATATTGAAACAGATGTAATCTGAATTTCAGAATCTGTCTGATTTTCTACACTGTATATCTTCACTCTGCGTACAGCAATCTCTAACAGCTTTCCTGAAAATCTTTCTTCTGTATCATAATTTAGAATTTGTGCATTGTGAAGTTTATAAGGTTTTGGAGCATGATACGTTAATGGAGAATCGGAAGTATATAAACCATCTTCCCCGAACAATTCGTTTTTATTGAGTTCTCGTGGGTTTTTACCATTTTTGGTAAGGACATTACTGTTGAATGGCTCATTGGTTATAATAGGATATGCGCGACAAAGGGTAAGATCTTGTTGCGTCTTATCGCGAATATGTGATGCAGATCCTAGTACAAAATCGATATCCTGATCTGTCATTTTAGTTCACTGATAAACATAAATCTGTTTAAGTACAATGAATAAATAAAACATTTGGTAAGTTTAATAGGACTATCCAAGTGAAACTGATTTATTTCGTATATTCAAATTGTGGCGTCAGTTGTGTTCATGGTTGTCATGGTAACAATAACATGTGGCGATTCCAGCGCCACATGCGAGGTTGTTTGAAAGTTTAAAGACATAGATCATAATGATAATTCCACGACTCAGTAGATCACAATGTTTTTGTCGAGAGCTTGCGCTATCTGCAGCTAAAAAACATTAAAAATGTTAGTTGTGTTGTTGTTTCTTGGATTTCCGGCATCGACTTTTGTGGTCATTTTGCCGTGGACCTACTGTTTAACGTGGAATCCGAACCACAAAAAAATGTTGGTAAATCAATATATACTATACTTATAGAGGAGGTGTAGACTACATTCAACATCTTATGAAATTTAGCGTCTCACATTCTGAAATACCGATCGTGTACACAAATCAGACGTTTTGGTATGCCCTCTACGATTAAGAACGTTGAATTTAGGAATTAAATTGTCATACATCTGTTAATAAACAAATGTAACAAAATTCCAACGATTTCAACCAGTGGTTCCCAGCCTTTTCGAAAATGTGGAACTCTATAGTGAGTAAAATTTGTAGGCAGAACATTTATCTAAATTACACTTAAATAAGTTTGTTATGTGCTATAATCTGATACGTCATTCACACAAGCAGGAATGTTACGTGCCATAATAACAGCACACTGGAATCTCGATTACCGCAACCTAGGTAGAACAAAAATGTTCGGTTAAATTTAGGCGATGTTGTTTCCCAGATTTATACTATGTCTTTATATTTCGTTGCGCAATAGGAACAGCGAACACACGAATTTAATGAAGACAACATAGAAATAGCAACAAGGCAAGAACACTAAATCGGGAGACACTAATCGAGATTTTACTATACCGCATAATTTTTACAGTTACCGTAAAACACTTGAAATGCTTACGAAATGCTAGTAGTGAGAACCACTAATAAAGACCAATATTTAACTATAATTCGTGTCATTCTAGTAGCGTTGACATCTTTTATTCTACATCGACAATGTTGCATGTAACACAAAAATGATAACAGGACCAAGTGGCTTCTAAACAATGTGGCGAACCAATGCACTTTTCGTTAAACTATTTTATATGGTTTGCTATGTTATACTACACGAGGGAAGTAATTGTACTCTTTGTGTCAAATGTGTGGGCATTCATGACGGTGCAGCATTTATTTTCCAGCATTCCCCATACTTCGATTAAATGACACTCTTTAATATAATAGCAAAATTGTCCTCTTAATATAATGTTTATCCTACAAAGTAAAACGAATAAGTAAAAACTATATCAATGGTGGAAAGTTCAAAGCGCTTCCTGCTCTGCCTGATTTGTCCAAGATACGTTTCATTTACTTTTTATTGCCCGACTGGTCAATGTGTGTGATCGTCTTCAGAGATTGCAGATCATGCCAAAAATATCAGTCGGGTTAGACGATCTACTTATATTCTGACCAAACCGAATTATGTATCGCCAACTGCCAACACGTTTGACGCCAACAATACATACTTATAAATTTCTATCATATTCAGTGGGATAATACTGCTATATTTATAATAAGCATAGTTATAATTCTAACTAATTTCGACGAAAGTGCATACCAATTTTATCATAATCACCGAATCAAATACATGTGTTCTAGGCACAAGAAATTAACTGTATAATATCTCTAATCAGATAGATAGACCGGCAGACAAGCCAAAAAGACAGGTCATACAGATAGATCTTATAGATAAAAAAAAAAGTACACAGGTAGGCCATATATACAGCTCATACAGACAGGCCATATAGACGGACTATACTGACAGACAGGGCCGACGCGAGACAAGTTCAGCGCTTTCGCCCGAACCCGGCCAAGCGTTTTGAAAGACCTCGCGGTCTACTTAAACTCATCAAGTATTTTGCAGGACCCCCTGTATAGTAGATTGAATATTCGAGTGTGTGGAATATGCAATTGCATAATCCATCAATCGATGACAGCTTGTTGCACACTGACATAATAGCAAGATTTTTTCTCCCATCTTCTTTCGCAGTTGAAACTAATAAAAAGTGATCTACGATCATTAATAAGTGAAGAACGTAAATAAAGAATTTACATCTCTGGCTATTCTTTCAATAGAAAGCGAAATATGAAATTCAATCAATTTTGATGATGTAATCAAAGTTTTGGCAATAAAAAAAGCGAGAGGAAAAGTTGAAAATCTTACAAAAATATATAATATGTAACATTCCTTGTACTAAAGTATAATAAATAATTCCTCATTGTGAAATATAAGTATCAGATTTGAATGTGTGTTTTGACCTCGCAAAATTTTTGAACCGGACCCCGCTATAGGTCACGCCGACCCTGCTGAGAGCCCAAACAGGCAGGCAGACCCAAAAATATGCCCCGTTCCTGCCTTCTTTTGAAAGCGGTTGAATTGGTTGATCCTGGGCATGCCTCCAGCTTAGGACTGCCCATTATGGAAATTCCCTTATTTTCTCGCTCAGACGTGCACAAAGGCGGATCGAAAGATGTTTTAACATCTGCAGTCGAATAGGCGGAGCCAACCAGGACGATCTCCAATAAACTTAAAATTCAGAACGGGAGACATCGATGAATGTCGGAAAAGATGGGGAAATGTTACAACTGACAAGTGGTTTGCTGCTCACTATACTATTAATTGTATTAACACGATAATTCTTGGGCACACATTCTGCCGTTGTGCAAAGCGCTGGAAGATATATGCTTAAGGTTTACGTTCTTTAGCAAGTTTTCGCCGTTTTTTTCCTCCTGGACTGGACTCGACAATAAATTGCTCACAGCACTTGATGCCAACATGCATCAAATTACTTTGATAGATTTCTTAGAAGTGCATTAATTAATTTATACCGTGACACCATCCAGAGCAATTTTTCATAATGATTAAAATAATGTTTGATGGAAAACTGAGTAGAATTTGATTAAACTTTGTTTGCAGATAGCAAAAGAGACATTGGGAACAAATTTGTAAAACGTTAGATTTAATAAAAATGCGATTGCACTTAAAGAAACAAAGAATATCGAAACGATACTTTGCGATTTGATAGTAGATGAACTGATTAATGCTGAAGCAAATTAACATTCGTGGAGTAACAACATGTTTTAAACGAATAATGATTTAAGAAATGAAGAATGCCTAAATAAAAACGAAAATATACATTTCAAATATTTCAAATGCTGGAATAAAAGCAATAATTCTAATATTGATATAAAAATAAATGATACGTAATCATTTCTCATTCAAAAAGCCGCTATGCTCTAAGGCATATTTTACTGATATTCAAATTACTTAATGTTATAAACAGTGAAAGCACAATAAGAAAAAGTAGAAATTGACAGGAAGTTATTAAAACAGAAATGCGTGTAAGTAGTTACAATCAGCAATATGTAAGGTGTGGTATCACTTAATGTGCGGTACCACATAAAATATAGCAATGCTGTTGATTTATGATGGGTTTTTAATATAAAACCGATAACTAATTAATGAAAAAAATAAGATAATTTAATATAAAACCGATTAAAGCTATCCTGATTGTAGGACAAAGTTGTGTGCTAAGATATATGGACTTGAAAATGGTGTTGATTATATTAAAACTAAGCTTTCTTTATCAAATTTAAAATATTATTCTATACAAATTGTACTAACGTTGACAATGTGATAATAATATAAAGTAATGGAATTTAATGTTACAACCGCTTTTTATAATGATGAAATTCAAAATGTATGAAATTTCGTAGATAGAACTCATGGTTTGACAGTTTTCCAAAATCCATAAAATTTGAGCATTCGAATGAAAATAAATTTGTTTACCAGACAAAGTTTGATTTCTGCGTTATGTGCAAGTGTGTCAACGACGGACTATTAATGGGTGATAAGAAAAACTACAAGTAGATACTTTTCAATTCAAAATAAGTTGTAAGACAACCATTTGTAATGACATATACTCTTTTCTTGGTATAGAAATTATACTTATATGCTGAAGATAAAGTATCAATATGCATTCAACAAAGAAATTTTATTGCTCGTATTAGCGAAAGATTTAATATGAAGGATGCGAGAGAGATTTCCGCGCCTCCACGTGATATTTACGTATATTTGTTTTCGATCGTAAAAAACGATATAAAATCTCAAAGCAGCACAAAATATGGTAGCAAGCAACTTGATATTTTCGGGAATGAACATAGGTCTAAAAAGTGTATTTCCAGTTGGAGTTATGTATCGATATTTTCATGAGATATTCTCACTGGAATGCAGTGAAAAGAATAATACAGTATATTAAAAAATGCGAAGCATACGGGATATTATGGACGAAAACTTGAAGTTCAGTGATAATGGGTACTTAGGTATAAAGATTTCCAGACTCTGACTATGCCAACTACTTGTATATTGATACAAGATCTATAATTGGCTATAATTTTACATTCAGCATCAATCCAGTACATTGTAACATTAAGATGGCTATATCAAACAATGTTATGTAAACGTAACTTTCAAATCGCAGATAATTATGATATAAGTATTCCATTCTGACATCCATAAAATTTGCATAGTCTATTACCGCTAAATAGTAGTATTGTCATCATGATTTGTCCAATAAATGTTACATACATTTTTTCAAAGTACCATGATACATGTAATGTAAAGTAACAGACTAATAAAGAAAATCCACATCTGTAAGCTGTTTCAGTACATCCGCAGATATGCAAATATTCGCGGACATTTTAACTGTCATGTACTAGGCTGTTCAATAAGTGCGTAGAGCGTCGTCTATTCATCGACAATAGAAGTAAAACTTCGACGTCATTTTAATAGTTCACGTTTCATAAGAAACTCTACGAAAATATCAATATTCTTTGCAATATTTTAAATAAAGTTCAGGGTTGCTAAGAGCTGTGTGCACAATGGACGCCGCATTCACTGACAATGCAACAAAAAAACATTCAAATACGACTTTGTCGGCACAATTTGGAGCGTTTTTCAACTTTTAAAGTCTTTTCAGTTCAAAGTCTTTTAGTTTATCTTTTTGGTTTAAAGAATTTAACTCTTAAAGACATTTTTACAACTATAAACACATTTTTTTATTTCCCTTCCATGAAGTTATTGGACAACTTAGTATATTACCGCTCGATCAGATTCTGAAAGTACTGCTCAAAATCAGACTTTCGTATTCCCTGAGCGTTGAGCCGGAATACCGTCCTGCACGTTCCGCTCCTTTCCCAAAGACTAGTGCGTTTTTTATTTTCCCTTTTTTTTTTTTTTCACCGAAAGATCGGAAGCAAACGGGCAAGCCAACCGAGCCCTTCGGTCCGTCCACGCAAAGGATTATCGGGGAGTCGTTAGTCGCATTGTCTGGGAAAATAAAGTGTACTTAGCTGCTCCGTTCTCAGCTTAATACCTTTAACAGTGCGCAGTAAAACGGCCGAGTGACGTCCGTCGGCGGGAAAATGCAGAAAAATTCTGCGTCCCGTCCATCCGGAATCGGCCATAAATGCCCCGGCGGTGCCCTTACCTGAGAGACGATGGCAAGGAACCGGACAACGTCCGCGCGGACGGTTGCGAATTACCATGCAATAAAATTAATATTGTTTAAATGCGGTTTGAAAGCGTCCTCTCGCGCGCGGCGTCCCGGGGACGCACTTCCGTGACCGTACGAAACGTGGCGAAATAAGCCGGCACCGTATAAGCGGGCTTAATCTTTTACTGTCGGGCTGCTTTCACCGATCTCCTTCGCGCCGCACCTTGTGCCAAACGTAAAGAAATCGCGCGATAATCGCCCGGCTACCTACGCTCCCCGTCTATGCCTTTCCTGCTTTTTTTAACCCCTTGAGTACCGAGCTCTTTACGGGTTTTCTTTAAATGAAATTCACGCTTTTGCAAATCGAGTATTTCTACATATATATTATATTTTTACAAAGTCAAGTAATGTTAATTATTATAGTAAGAAATAAAAAATTGTATTTTAATTCATACAATTGCATAATTACATATGGAGATGAAAGTATGTATGGAAACTGTGTGCAGATAATTCAGTGATTCAGTAATTCGTGGAGAACCGTTTATGGAGTAAATTATACGTATTATATATACATATATATATGCTTATGTATATATAAACTAATCTGTAAACGGTTCTCTTTGAATTATTATTATAATTGAATTACTGAGTTACACACAGTTTTCATACATACCTTCATCTCCGTACGTCATTATATAATTGTATGAATTATAATAAACTTTTATTTTTTATCATGTAATTAACATTATTTGACTTTTTTAAAAATATATTATATATGTAGAAGTACTTGATTTGCAAAAGGGTGAATTTAATTTGAAAAACCTGTACACTGAAAGATTTTGTACTCTCAGTCAACAGCATTGATCGGCCCTTGTAAAGATTCTATGAATAAAATAAATATTGGATTTTAACGCTCAAAAAATGAAAGGGAAAAGAAAATGTAATTAACAATAGTATGTCTGATGGACATTGGACGATTCAATTATTTGTAAAAACAGGGCGAAATTATAGTCACTTTGGTGCAAGCCGCGTGCGTGGAAATGTAAATCTCCGTTTTATTAAATTTAGGCGTACGGAAAATGATACCAGTTTATTATAAAATTGTTCTATTGCAAATGTATTGATTTATTTATGAGATAAAAAATTACATGCGTACCGCAAATGGTACCATTGTATCATTGTGATACAAAACAGTATAAACTAATAATATATAAGAAATAATAGAATCTGATATAACAATAAGAAGCAAATACAAACGCGAATGTATAATTTAAAGGAATTTGAATAAAAAAAGGGTTCTCGTATATTAATTAACGACATATAGATACGTAATATATTACACGTGTATATGTAACATTAGCATTTTGACACATTAAATTTCTTAATAATAGTGTTTAGTACGCGTTATAAATAGTTTGATGAAATTATCCTTGACTGAACATTAAAAAATTGTACATTTAGAAACTTTTTTTAAATCAGTTTTAAAGGAAAACTTGTTTTCTATAATACTATATAATTTGCCAAAGATTTTATTAAAGAAATACTTACTACGTAGGTTAAGGATTAGTTTCTATTGCCATATTACCATTTCACACCTAATATTAATGAGGTTAAAATAATTTGACAAATTTTCATAGAAATGTATAAGTAGAACAAAAACGCCAAATTTCTTAATCCAATCTATAAAAAATACATTTGAATAAAAAATGTTCCGGTACGTCTTTTATTGCATATAATAAATATACATTTGACTGTCACTAATATTGGTTTACATAGTTTGTATGGAGTATAACCTACCGATCTTTGTTTTTAGCGATCTTTAATAATTTACATTATCATGGTGATACATTTTATTTCTACGATCGGATTCAGTTGACGCAAATTTGCTTTCGCTGAAGACATATGTAGGATATACATTGTACTTCTTTGTTATATTCACTCTAAGATGAGCAAAAAATGAGGTGCGTCAATACGTTGAGGAAAAAAGTCTCGTTAAAGCCACGGTGTACACATACGTTCCTGATAAACTTTTATCAGCGAAAATCCGCAAACGCGAGAAGGATAATAAATAACAGTCACAGCCATCAGATTTCGGTGTTATACAGCCAGAGTAAAAAGTCAACCGTCAGAAATTTCACGGACATGAAACGTTGGGCAAAGGAAACAGAATTTGATGCTTACACAGTTGGGGCGTGGGGCCTGATTAACCAAATAAAGGCAAGTAAAATTTTACACGAAAAGTAACTATGAATATAATCAGAATCCCTTTACTCGCGACCAATGTTAGATCTTGATGCGGAGCAAAATTCGTAAATTCAATTAACAAGTTGTAAATTACATTGGCGTCGGGGCTGTATTTTGTCAAATTGATAATCCGTAACTTTACCTGACTTCGTAAGTGTACCTATAAACTTACCTACAATTTTCTTACACAATCGGTAATCCCCTTTGTCGCCCATCGACAAGTGGCACATTTTGGTCATGTCTGTCCGCGTAAACATCGGCTGTTGACAAGGCCTCTTCTTACTTCCATAATCCACGAGGAGAACATGTTTATACCCTTACAAATGTCTAGATGGATTTTAAGCGTGATTGTACGTAGAAAATTATCTTGCACGCGGTCAGTCAATCTATTTCCAAGCTCTATGTGCATCAATTGTGCTTTAAAAAGTTTTATTCTTCTGGTCTAAATCACGAATTAAGTAGTATAAGTTTTAAGCTATATTATACACGCGTGTACCTACTGCAAAATGTTATGTGTATTAATTTTGTAATGTTTCAATAGTACAGTGAACATACTATTTATAGAGCATATCTTTTATTGATACGACAGGGTTAATTAACAATTATAAATAATCTACATCATATTTAAGAGATACTGATCACATGGGTTAAGATTCTTGAATTAACGTCTACATACGTAAATAAAGTGCGTTATGCTCCATTATATCCATCTTGAGAATTGTGTCTAATACATCATACTCACATTTTAAAAAATCTACAGATAATACTTGCATATGTAATTTTTGATAGTAAAAATTGGGGAATTACAAAGTTTTATTTATAAATACATTTCAGACATTATACATGGTATTATATTGAAGTAACATTTTCAATCCAGTATTTCTATGCATTTTATCCGCTTCGGGACTTTGAGTATATAGCTATGTGTAACAGCAAAAAAATTCAATAGGATAAAAATATAATTAAGTATTATGGGAAAAATGGTTCATAGTTATATCACAGCGCCTTCACCAGATATAATATCGATAATTCAACGTTTAAAGCGGATATTTTTACGTGTGCTCAAATATTCAATAAGTTAGAGTATTTATCAAAATATTGTTTAATATAATACGTATGATATAAGATGTTTGATATTAACGTATGTTCTACAAATCAAGGTTGAATCGATATTGTAGCATTTCAAAGTCGCCCCATTGTAATAATCAATTTCTATGCACACATTTGAGAGCCGCCAGATTCATTTTGCGACATAAAACAATCTTGTAACACGCTCTCCTGAATGTAACCTTAGAAGGGTTAAGCAATCAGAATGAACATCGTCGTTTCGTAACGGCACGGTATTTGAGCGTAATGTAAATGTTGTTCGATTAAATGTCGCAACTTCTGGACGCTGATATCAGCCTTGGCGCGGGCACTTCATAGGGTCCATGAAGACGAAGGGCTTTTAGGTACTAATTTTATGTAAAGTTATGAGACGCCACGGTACTCCGACGGGCCATCACGCTTCCCGCAGGTGCTATAATCAAGAGGTCGCGATTCACAGTCGCCGAGCTGCAGTATAACTAAATGTTCTGCCAGAAATTTTGAACGGCCAACTCTTTTGAATGTGTTATAAACTCCCGTAGAGTTACCTACGAAATATTTGTCCATTGCTAGAAAAACTATTGTAGAAAAACCAATGGGTAGATAGTTCTCAAAACAAAATTAGTGTCAGATAATGCACTACTTTTTATAACAAGATGTGCAATATTATATAATAAAACGTTTATTCAAAACATCGGGAATATTTTTATATAAAACTATTTTCAGATATTTGTGAATAACAGTGTTTAATTAGAACAATAGCATGAGAATATCTTGTGATAAAGGATGTATAGGTGTTCGGGTATGTACCAATGCTTTTTTTTCTTACATTTAATAATTTAATTATTCTTGCACATAATACAAAATATCCATTTATAAATATTTAGATTGTGCACAAATATGATTATATTTTCAAACTAAAATAAATCTTTCATTTTGTTCTTGAATTCTTATTCGAAAATGGATATTTATATCCTGCGGTTACATATGTTCTTGAATTATACTACACTAAAATGGTATTTTGCTAAAAAAAAGTGTGTTAGGCCATTTGATATTTGAACAAACGGAGCCAATATTGTTGTTGCAATTTTGATATTTACTACAGTATATTATTATTGGGTGCTCCCATTTACATATACTTTCAATTTTTGTTTACGAAGTAAGGTTTCCTTTGAAAAAATATTTTTTTTATTATATTTTGTATTATTTTTACAAATGCTTAACCTATTATATGCCAAAGCCAAATGCAAATGTAAGTAATGGAGTAATTAATTCCTTTTCTACAGTAAGCTAATTAAAGAATTCAATGCAGCATTTAGTTACAACAATCAAAACTAAAAGTTCCATTGGTTACGTAGAAATAAATAAAACGCATACATCCCAAAAACGATACAATGATAAATAATATAATAAGATCAAATTTGGTTATATTAACCAAGGTAAATAAATATATCTCAATATGTATTTTCTTTGAATTATATTTTACTCAGAAATTGCGTTACATTACATTAAATAAAGTATGTACAATTTATGCGTTCTCTTACGTAGATATTTTATACGGATAGTCACTACCATAAATCCTGCTTAAAAATGTATATATTGACATATGACAACGTATGTTAAAAAGCCGTAGTGTATCCGTATAGTAATAAGTGCAATTAAAATCCACAATACGTCATATTTGGTGGATATATAATTTACTAATTAGGTGCAAATTATAACTCTGTTCTGTTGGCTACTTGTACATATATTGTATAATATAATATTATATGATTAAAGCTAATCATGTATTGATGAAAGATGTATAAATTTTGGTTCAATTCATTATGAGTATGTAGGTACCAATGCAATGTGTGGTACCGCGCGCGCGCACACACACACGATCATAGATAATGATAGATTTGATATCGTATAAAATACATTAATTAAACATATTAAGTGATTTTCTGTATACTTTAACCTATATCTATGTAACGCATGTTAGTAAATATAAAGTAATGATTTTACTTGGATCTATATAAATTCTTCTTGTGATGATAAATACAAAACAGAAAATAATAATGCTGGACGCTCGCCCAATGATACCTATTCTATTTTAGAGCTGATCCAAGTTCTCCCACGTAGGAAAATATCAGTGAGCCGTGTATAAATAATCTGTAGCTCGGCGAACGTGCGCCTTCATCGGCGAAGTGTTTATGGCACCATAAAAAAATAAAAATAGAAAACATTTTTACGGGCCGATCATTAAAGCCGACTTGGCCAAGAAACGAAGATGTCCGCCAATTAATGTCTGCGGGTTCACGCAACAATAATCCTTGGGCGTAAACAAAGAGTGTCAAATAATTTTCATCTGATCTAACGTCATGACGTATTTCTATCGACAAAAGACAAATTATTTCTAATGGTCTTTTTTTTTATTTTACATCAAATGTGTCAGCTATGAACGGCAATTTAAAATGAATACCACGCACTTTTAACAATAAATTTAAGAAGATACTTTAAACTGCCATACACCGTAATTGATAATTGGATCTTGACAACGACGACAAAGGCAAATTAAAAACAATAAAACTACATGCTTCTTGGCATGCAATATTTTTCTATCAATTTTATGCGATGACAATAAAAAGTTTGATGTGTGTTATTAACTTTCAAACAAATGCTAACAATCGAAGTGTGATCAGAAGTGTGGATTTATAATTAGTGGGTTTGTAAATGCGTATTTCACATAATAAACGTATGATGATTCCATGGTTTATTGTCCGTCAATGACTGATGTTATTTTTATAGGAGCCAATAAATTTCGAGTTTCTTTCCGTTTGAACCCTTTCCTGACCTCAAGCGTGCTGCTTAACCTCATAAATAGCTTGAGAATTTAACATATATAACAAACATAGTGTCCACCAGTATTGATATCGTTAAAAGAAATCTATGAAATGTTTTTCAATTTTGAAGGACTATTTCGTGTTTCACGTAATAAGCGACGTAATAAAGAATTCGTTAAATTTGCTCATACAATCGGAAAAAGGAGAGAATTCAGGTCACTACGTATACTTTTGAAGGCAAACGTAGGCATGCACAAACCAAATTTAGCCAACGTGTCACCAGTCTACCTGAGGTGTACCATTGTCGTCATAAAACGACATTCTTACAGTAGGATTGAATCCAGACCATTGTTTTGACGCTATTCGTGAACGTTTTCCAACCAAATTCGATTCACAGCAGGCAGTCGCGTCAGGGATTGGCGTGTACCAAATTGTCGATCCTTTATTACCTTTGACTTCTAAATTAATGTATTATATTTCTTTTACGGCAGAGTTTTATACATTCGTCAATTACATTTGTGTATCCATATTACAATGTAGAAAAGATATTTCCAATTTTTTGTAATAAAACATAATGCAATATTACATTTGTGATGAGTACGTTTATCATTGGATAATGCTTTGTTAATCATCGTATCGATTTCAAATGTAGTACGTTTAAAGCTCAGCGGTTTTGACTATGTTAAAATGCAGATACACAAAAGAAGAAAAAAAGCACAATGAAATTCTAGGATGAAATTCTGGGATTTTTAAAATAATAAAAGACATGTCGTGAAAAAATAAACAGGGTAGAGGATTAAGCCGCATTCTTTCATGACTACAAATTTATCGTACCATTATTTGTTAGTCTGTATCAAAGAAAAAGGAAAAATAAGTTAAATATTAAAAAAGTAGAGCAATAAACACTTAAATTCATATCGCTAATAATACAATATTTAACAAGAAATTTAAACTAATTATGCCTATCAACTTAAAGAAAATTTGTATTGTTCACGTATTCCATTGTCTACGTTAATTTTCGAGATAATAAATCTAATAACCTATCATTAATCTCTGTAGTTCATTTCTCTCTAAGTCGTGGCAAGCTAATTATAAAACTTTATTTTCACCATATCTGCTATCATGATACAATTGAACAAAATTTGTACAAAATAAATAAAACTCAAAACTGAACAAAGTAAATTCAAGTTAATCGAAAGTAAAGATGAAAATCCCCTATTTTATATCCACTATGGCACTCTAGACTAATTACTAAAAAATGAATCGGAATTAAAATAAGCTTAAGCTTCAATCGAATAAATTCACGTATCGTAAACATTAATTTTGATCATGCGATGATAAGCCTGACAAATATAAACTGTCAAATTCACATTAAAGTCAAATTAATCTAAAATGTAGTCGAGTCCCAGCCCAGTTACCCCAGTGTCCAATTCTCTCCACGCCTTTTTCAAAGATATGGCTTAATTCACTACCTTATATTTATGATTCTCAATTTCATTTAATTCTTAACACTTTATAACCTCAATTATTTGAGCCACTCACTAGTGCCTAAAGACGCTCTCACACACAATGTCGTTCTGTGGAAATTCTCACTCCGATAAAACCAGATGGAGAATTGAAAAATAATTAAGAAGTGTGAAAATTAACTGCTCGTTAATGATCAGTATAATTCGCGCAAGTTGTCTTAAACTGAAATGTAAATTTCAGCGCAGTAAGGACCAAATTTTGTAATTGACCGAGCTAAATGCATACTTACTTGGATTGGACAATCGAAAGAAAGAATGAGAGGTATAGAAGGGATGGTTAGAAGGTGGGCTATGGGTTGTGGAAGTGACGATGCGCAGGAGTGGAACGAAATCCACCGTGGGTAACCCAGCGCGTCCCGATAGTGGTGCCGGTCGGTCCCTTACAGGTCTTTATAATTGTTCTATTGCGGGCAATTTCACTACAGTTAGGTACGAAATTTTTAAAGAGGTAACTACAATGTAGAGCAATCATCGGAGCCCGGCCTGGAAGAAGGACAATGCGACACAAAAGGGCGAGCCGAACGGACCGTACTGTATAGCGCCTCCCCCATCCGGACCGTTCCGTTTTTAATTAAAACGGTAACATTTTAGGGCGGTTTGCACCCCCCCCCCCTCTCCTTCTTCTTTCTGCAAGCGTTCACTGAAAATTTTCACGGAACCTTCCACCTCTTCTTGAAAGGGGGGCGGAGGGGGGGGGCTCCCTTTTACAATGACTGGAGCATACGTGTCGTAATTTTGGTTCCCAATGGAGCCGCTTCGTGTCACGTGCTGCAATTTATGCAAAGCCAAGCGCGCGAATCTTATGCTCGTCTTTATGGAATATCCATTAGTAAGCGTAGACGACAAGGGAGAACGATTTTGAAGGCACAACGTGTTATACGTTATTTTGCTTTAAATCTTGAAAGTCGGTAGGTCATGAGGGATTTTATTGATGTAAAGTATGAAAATAGGGGGTTTATGTTAGAGTACGTAGTAAATTATTCATTGCACGATTATCGCATAAATATAATCATGATTACCTTTATGAGTTGTATAATTAATTATTGCTCGAAACGGTTGAATGAAGTGAACATCTTTTCCCCGAAGGTTTAACATAGAATTTTGCGTATTATGCCGGAAGATTAATTTTGTATAGCAAAATGTTCGGAAATGTCACTGTTTTTTAAATATATTTTGTACACACGCAAATGTTTTATTTCTACTAGTTTCCCGTAAGTACATGCGCCGCCTTGACTCTGATATTATTTTAAGATTATTAGTTTTATAAATAACGTTTATACGAATTGACCTGAGTATACAGATTAGAAACGTGTGTTTTTGCCGTTTTTTTTACAAATAAACATAAAATTATTTTGAGTAATTATCTAATTAAATTGATATTTATTCAGTTTGTACCAAATGATTTCCAGCATTGATATCGCAATAATGTAGTTATCTATCTATGCACATTTTTATTAGTAATAAACATCTTATAATGTTGTATAATTTTAAAGGTACAAGCAATTAGATTAATTTAAAGGGCGACACGTAAAATTATGGTCTTGGTTAAAATTGACAAATGCAATAATTGGCGACGGCACCCTTCGAATTCTGCAATTTCAATATGCTCTAATTTTTCACCTTCTCAAACTGAGCAAGACGTATAGTTGAAATACGGACAAAACATACGGAATAAAAGCACTTTTAATTTATTTGACGTGCCAAATATGAAATAAACATCCGTTATGTAATTAAACCTTTATATGGAATAACTTGATATAAATCATAATTAGAATATATGATAAACAGTTTCTTATTTCTTCTATTTAATTCTTATATCTCGTTTCTCCTTAACAAACCCTAAGATGCTGTCTGACTGACGAAAGCCAATAGAAAGTATAATATTCTAGTTAGAAACATAGTTATAATTTATTTACTTCCATCCGATCAATATAGACAACGTTTAAAAAAATGTTCTAGACCAAATGATTAAAATGTATTACAGGTACCTACTTTCGAATTCTTGAATAGTAACATAATGGAGTTAAAAAATCATATTTTACTGTAAAAGCGCCAGCTTACAAACAGAAAGAAAGAAGCAACGTTGTCGTCAGTAGTTTGTCATTGTCACGGCACCACAATATTTTCGCATCTCGTGGGCCGTAAACTGACCAAGTAATTACGGTGCTACCGTGGTCGCCATGGACCCCAGGACTGCAGTAGGCTTTAGGCAAAACTCATGGCCACTTCGGATGAAGCGTTGTGACGCTACCTTAACCGTCCGTCGTTACGATCACCGTACTTTTGTCATGTTATTACACCATCGATCACTCGGCGCAAAGATGCTTGGTGTTACGTAAATGACCGCAATTGCCTGAAAATGAAAATGTATCGACGAGTGCGGCTCAGCGAATAATGGCGGTGATCATCTCCCCTTTTTCTTCGTTGATCAGCGACGAATTGCCACGAGCCAGGGATACAAGCTTACCGTTTAGCGCTGTTTCGATCCTTTGCGATATGTGATATATCTATTTCGCCTCAGTTTACGATTTACTAGGTTGTTCAATAAGTTCGCTTAATTGAGAACAAAAAACGAATGTATAGTCGTGAAAATGACTTTGAAAGTTAAAGATTCAAGTTTTTTAGTTTACTAAAGTTTAAGACTTTAAACTAAAAAGTTAAACTAAAAGTTAAAGACCTTAAACGATGAAGACTTTAAATGTTAAAAAATGCTCTAAATGTTGTCCACGAAGTCGTACTCGAATGTGTTTTTGTCGCATGCGGCACCCACTGTGCACACAGCATTTTGAAACCCAAAACTTTATTTAAAATATTGCAAAAATTTGGTTGAGTTTTTTATAAAACATGAAATATTAAAATGACTTCGAAGTTTTAGTTCTACTGTTAACGAATACAGCATTTTTCAAAACTTATGGTAGAGAATCGAAATGATTACTTAAAGCCGCATTACTGGGAAGCAGAAAATAGGAAAATAGTCCAGAATTTAGATGGGCCACGTACACTATAAATTGCAAAGCGTGGATAGCAAAGAATGCAGTAAGTAATAAACTTTTTTTTTCGCGATTCTTTGAAGAACTTTAAATAAACAAACATACCTACATCTGAGAATTTTACTTTCTCTGTATGTTAATGTAAAAAATAAACTATTTCTTTAGGAGATGCAAAAGACTATTTCTATGATTTAGTAATGTATACTGTAAAATAGTACGTATAATTTCGGAAATAGATGAGAATTATAAGATAAATTATGTGCTCCTTGCTAATAATTTTGTTTACAGAAATTAACACTCCAAGGAATTAGCCATTTGTCTTAGCTCTTCCGGTTCTAGATATTTTATTATTTGAATTGTTTTTGGCGTTGTAATTCTCTTTTTTTCTTATTTGCTTAATTGATTTGCATCAAAAATTGGTTCTGAATAGAGATGTGTAAGTTTCGAAAGGAAGTGAAAAAATAAATTCTACAACAGTTTATGTGTAATGCAAATATGTCTTAGCATAAATATGATATAAGCATGCTTATAACAGAAATTGGAGAGTGATGAAAAAGGCATAATAAAAAATAACCATTTTTATGTATATTTTTGTTATTTATTGATATAGAAGCAATTTTTTTAATCGCAATTATTCTTGTTAACGAAATAAAAGGTATCTTACCGCATGTGCGTAAACTGATAGCCGCAAAAAGATTGCCAGATTTTATTACTATGTTACATGTATCTGCATGTTCTTATAATGTAACAAAGTTTTTTTATTATTTGTGAATTGCGCTAAATTTTTATAGGACATATTTTTTTTGTAAGATGGTTTCTATAGACTATTTGCGGGCAGCTTGCAATGGTTTTTACATTAATACTTGAAATTAGAGATGATATTCGTAACTAAATTTATTACTGGTTGCGAAGACACTGATTACTAAATTTTATATCGCATAATATATTATACATGTCACTTCGAAATAAAACGTTGAATTAATAAAGAAGATATCGATGTATTAGCATCTAACTTCAAAGCCATATCGGTCTATAGAAGTTGCTTTTACTATTTTCGAAATCCTGTAAAACCAAATTGTACCAATGAAAGTTCAGTGTATTTTTTCCTTTTATTTCTTTTAATTCTCTCTTACGTGATTAAATATTCAACCAGTAATTATGTGTAGGATATGCGGCTAATTAGTCTATTTAGGTTAATTATTGTTTTATGATATTCAGTACTGGTAAATAATCGTTAAGTTGCAATAAATTTCTTATTTCCACATTTTCACCGCTGTTACTCGTGAAATGTAGGAACAGACATTTGATCATTACGCAGCAATTATTTACGATTACTAAATATTTCATTAATCTTTGATTAACGCATTTTATCTTTTATACCACTAAAAAATAAGTAAGTTTAACAAAAGCACGCCATGAATAAAACAGATAAAAGTACTACAAATTACTCATTAATATAAACAGTTATTCAGATAGCAAAAAAAATAATTTATGAAATTGTAAGTAAATAAAGTAAAACAAATATAGAACGCATAATAATAGTGTAATTTCATAAAATATTTAGATGGATTAAAAATAACAGATATGAATTGACACAAAGTAAAAAAGGATGATACATACGATTAAGAAAGACTTCAAGAAAGTTATATGGAGCTATTCACGAATGTTTATTACTACAAAGTTGCGTTAATAGTATTTATCTGTTAAATATGTTAACATAGGTCTAGTTTTGGTCTCAATATACTTACGTGTAAGTTTGAACGTTGTATTGGCTTTTTCATGAAGCAATTTCAGTATTATCTTTTATGTATTTATAAACTTTTGCAGAATGTGTTAATATGACTTTAAAAAAAAAATGAAGGAAGGCCGGCAGATATGCTCTTAGAAAGCGCCGAGTTAGATTACACCCAACCATACAAATGATTTGGTAACTCATCATAAAATCTTAAAAAGCTCCATCTTGTTGAATTACCAATCAGTCCTGTGTGTTGTGATATACCTATACGTTGAGCCGAGTCCGGATAAAAGTTAATGCATATTTGTCGTGGAACGAACGGTATCTCCCGTATTTGCCGAGCAACAGACAGCGTTTACATCGGAGCTCGTTAAACGTAAATTAAAATACAACGGGTTACCTGGCAGTTTTTCAAAGACGCTTTTTATTGGACAAAAGGTCCATCGATGATTGCGTTGCATAACATTATAGGAAATGTAAAGTATCATATTTATGCCAAGCTGCATTCTCGCAACAAGCAGAATTGTTTAACATATTCTTCACCTAAGAGTACAAACCGCCGTCTCTTATTAAATTGTATTTTATTCTCAAGAATTGAGAAAAGACATATTCGTATTCACAATGATTTCAGAGTTCAGAATCTATTATCATATTTACTTACTTACTTTATGTGAATATTTGGCATAAAATAAGTGAACTGGATAATAAATTCTGAAGAGCTGTATCGAGAGAAATATTAATTTATTCAGAATTACTATATTATGCTTTTACGTAGGAAACAAAAGTAATTTTCGATCGAAAGTGTAAAATTTTAAGCATTCGTAACTTCACTCGGTGCAATGTTTTGCAGTTTACAAGGATGTCGTTTTGTAACGGGACTTTTGACGATAGGATTAATAGCGTTGGATTGGTCGTTATCGAGCCGTTGCTCGATCCGAATTACCATCGGCGGGCATATCTGCGCATGCGCACGTCGGCGGAAGGGAGACATGTCAGCCTTTGGCGGCACTGACAGAGAAAATCGGATAACGCGACGTGGCAGTGCGCGCTTGTTGGATAGAGCGAGAAGGAGAGCGTGAGGGGGAGGGAGATAAAATGAGGGCTAGGGTGGGTGAGAAGGAGAGAGAGGTCGGTAATGGTCGTCGGGGAGGGAGAGAGATGGATAACGCGCATCCACCCGTAGGCGGAGCGTTTCCAAGCGGCGGCCGAGAAAGGGGCTTAAAGGACCGCAAGTGCTGGCTGCAAGCGAGTCAATATTGTGACACACGTTGTCGTCGGTGGGCCCAGCCAGCTGCCATTATACCGAGAGATTATCTCCGGCTTCCACCTATATAATCGACCTTGCGACGAGCGATTTCATCGTTGGCGTGATTTGCTGACAATTTGTTGACATTGACGGATCACGCCTTCTCCCGCCGCCGCGTTTGAAGTGTTACAAAATCCCTTTTTTCTTTCTCCTTTCTTCATAGCCGCAGGATTCTTTTCGATGTGGAGTGAATGGATGTCACGTGGCAATTTGTATGCATTGCACAAATTAATTGGATCAGTATACCTTGTACAGGGACTATTATAAATTAATTAATGTTTGGATTTCGGCGTCCTGAAGTCATTGACGAAAGATTAGATAACAGCTTTATGCATAAATTTATAATAATTTTTTATACATATCTTGATTCTGGCGGATAAAAATTTGCTAGAGATCCAAAAAAAATCGCATTTTTATTGGAACCATTTATTTATTCCAGAAGATTTTTTACATTTTTTAAGCATTCATGCTTAACTGTAGGTATATTTATTCTGATTATTACTCAAATTTGTCAACGCATATATGTAATAAGGTGCACACATTTTTATCGATAAATACATTGATAGGCCAATGCAATTGCGCAGATACTTAAAATTTGTTAAAAATGAAATGTACAATATATAACCGTACATGTGAGCTGAAAGCTTATATTAGTATATAAGTAACTTATAAGTAATTCATGTATTAACGCGTTTTTGCAATAAAGTTAGTTACTTTTTCAATTTCCAAGAGAAAAAAAAGAGAATCTAAAATGAGTTTGTTAAAAAAATCTTCATTAATTGACCCGATGAGTGAATTATACATATATCGACGAATAGTTTGGTAGACAAGCCAGTTAGTCGTATACACCCGGTGCAAATGTTTCACTCCCACTTTCACTTATGTAAACGCAATAAACAATTATTATCGATCTTAATCACGGCTGTGATAAACTCGAGTTTTTGGCTTTAAATCATCGTCGCGGCGCAGTGATTTATGAACTGCCGGCACGGTTTATAATTGTTATACATTCTCGATTATTATGTCTGATTTTGTTACGACCACGCAATAAAATAATATTTTACGCACATCAGCTAGCTGAATCCGCGAGAGCGTATGCATTTCTGCGTTTGCTCGCGCTGCTTGACGGCCGAATTGTACGATACGGTTGCAAGATAAAATATCCCGCGGTATTTGTCTTCATTATTGCATCGTCGATTGGCAGCATGTTAAGAAAGGGAAATCTTATTAACACGAAGAAGAAGGGCGGGTGGGGGTAGTGTAAAAACGTACAAAGCAGTATTTTATACTTCGGAAGCACGATAATTGATTGAATTACGATCGTGCAATTATCCGCAAAATATAGGCACCTATACGTATATGGCGAATATCACGCAGAATAATAAGAGAGAAAGAGAGATTAGAAAAATAGTCAATGATGGTATGAATTACCCACGCCAATAAAATTACCGCCGTTATTGTTCTCGCGAAGCAAACATTGTTACGATTCCTGGGAAATCAATGTTTCGCTTCCTTGTGTACAAATTTAAGCGCACGGTTTTTAGATGGCGAAAAAGGTAAGCTGGAAACTTAAAGGTTTTATGACGGAGATGCGCGGAAGGGTGGCCCCCAGTTTTGGTCTTTCCGATTTCGACCTACTAGCATTGAAAGGAGCATGTTTACCTGGCAATCCAATTATCCTTCCACGTTACCTGAAAAATTCTGCATCGGTCATGGCGCGCATAGGAACCGAAACAGAGGCCTGCCACAGCAATGTCGGCAGAATCTTTAAATGCCGCCGTAACGTTGGTCGGAACGGTTCCGGTAAAAAAGGTATAGCCATGACGAATGTTACTTCTGTAGCGTATAACTGTATTTTTGACATATATTCGTATAATAAATATATTATTTTTCTACACTATGTTGTTAAATTTATGCTATTGTAGCTGCGTAGATATCTGTATTTCCTATTGCCAGGAATGATAAAAAACATGTCAAAGATGTGTAGGTATATTTTCATGTGTATCCTTTAAATTTTATATTTAGAAGGTTCATTATTGAAACGAGGAAACTTGTAATTATACGTGAAGCATTGCATGTACTCTTTTAAAGGCAATGGTGGCAAACCGTGTAAAGTAAAGACTAGTAAATGATAAATATACGTATAAAATATAAATTTAAATGTAATCAATTCCTTATGGGTTTCTAATGAATTTTTTAAACGAAATATTGATGCGGCACATCCAAGTGGATATTATGATGCTCGAAAAATGAGATAATATTCAATATATGAATTTTTTAAAGAAATGTGTGTAGCTAAAATTAGACGCATAGATAATAAAGCAATATCTGCTCTTTGTTAATGGTATATGAACTCACGTAACGCGATAAAGTCTTTCATAATACCACACTGTCTGACCTTTCTAATCAAATTTAGCTTGTATACGTTGCGTCGTGTAATGGCTTTGACATACAACAATAGGTGGAACAATCTGCATCAAGCTTTATGGTACCTTTAGAAAGGTCTAATTTAAACACTCTATTATATACTTATCTATGTGGTATGATATTGCATTAAATGTTCGTAAATATGTAGAGTATATGTATAAAAATAGAATATTGGAACAAATATTCGACTCAACGAATAGAAATATATAATAAAAGTCATTATCCGACAGTAAGGAATATTGAAAAAGTTGGATATTATAATAATTTTGATATTTATTATATTCGGGAATGCTCTGTATATATTTCTTTGAAGTTTTCACAGTATGTACTACAGATATATATCATTTTTAAATATTTAAAGTTCCAGCAATTTCTATGTATTTTGCCAATAAATTAATTTCTTTGCAAATGTTCTTATTCAGATGACGTGGTACCACACAACTGTAACATTTATGCGAAAGGGACTTTAATGCGGAACGGAAAGAAGAAAGTGAAAGAATGTTTATGTTTCTTACTATTTTCAATAAAACACAAATTTCATTTGCGTAAGCATGACTATCGCTTTTCTCGTGTCTTTAATTCTAGACACGTAGACCACGTTCTCTAAATCCTATGTTTTTCTATTTCTGTATGTTCCGCTAACAAATAGCCAGGTTTTCCTTCCAAGGATTTCCATCGAGAAGACATGCTACCATGCGGCTATCGCTGTTTTCGTGTAAAGATGAGATCCACGCAGGGCAGAGAGCAAGAAGAAGAAAAACCACGATCCTCGTGGTTTTCGCGACTTTTAATAAAACACAAAACTCGTCTGCGTGGGCGTGAGAGCCGCCTTTCGAGTGGTCCTCTTTTTATCAAGGCACGATATCTCCGGCCTTGTACCGGGCCGTCCGTCGGGCGCCATTACGGTCGCCGGTGTGCGAGGCCACCGCTGATTGGTCGAGCCGCGCCGAACGGTGGGAGCCCGGCACGGCCGTAGGCGGACTCAACCTCTCCGGCAGACGCACCCTTCATACTCACAGACGGATGAGCAGTCGTCGTTGTAACATCGTGACAACTACGACAACCCGCTACCTCCGCAACCTGTCAGTAGTGTGCTCATCGTGTTATCGCGCAAAGTCCCGTCGGGTAGCAGTGCTCGTGACATGAACCTCGTTCAGTGACAGTGGCAAGAGGCGTCGAACGGTTTTCCACGAAAAAAAATTCCCCGATATGCGACGGCCGCCGCTTCGTTGACCCCCTGGTATCGTCGTGTCTTAATACCCCCCTTGCGCCAATACGTAGAGCCCCAGTAACTGTGCGTCGGTAGCGCGTGTACCACCCCGTGAGCCACCGATGACGGACATTAGCAGTATCGGCATGGTGTCGTATTACAATCCGCTCGCTATGTACCGGCAGCAGCAGCAGTCGGGCGGGCAGCAGCAGCTGACGCAGCAGGTCCAGCAGCACGCCCAGGCGCAACAGGCGCAACAGGCGCAGCAGCACGCCGCGGCCGCCGACGGTGGACAACAATATTGGTACGGTTATCCGCACGGTCACCCGCACGCTGCTCATCACCATCAGCCCACCGGGCCGCAACAGTACCTCGATCACACGGACGTTTTACCCGGCTGGCCTCCGCACCCCCATGCGCATCACTACTCTCACCTTCAGTATCAGCATCATCAGGCCTACCAGCAGCAGCAGCAGCAGCAGCAGCAGCAGCAACAGCAGCAGCAGCAATTGGCCGGTGTGACGGACTGGAGCGGAGATGAGACGAATCCTGGTGTTGGTACTGGAGAACCGAGCCCCCCGATCACCGTTAGCGGCAGCGAGATCAGCAGCCCCGGCACGCCCTCCACTCCGCCGGCGAACAACAACAACAACAACATCAGCAGCAACAACAATAATAACACGACGCCCATCAGACCGGCACAAATCAGGAGCCCGTATGAATGGATGAAGAAGACGTCGTATCAGAGTCAACCCAATCCAGGTTGGTGAGATGTTTCTCTTACTTTAAGGTGGTTTTGCGGGGTAGCTTGCAATGCAATCTTACAGTAATATTCTAGTTATTTGTGGATAATGTTTCCTTTTATCCGAAATTATTGAAAGGGCTTATAAGAAAATTTTTGCGTCGATCGCCGATGGAACGGGTAGCATTCAAATTGTTAACCCTTTGGCTTTAACACACAACTGTTATATACAGTGTGCTTTTCGCAGATCAGTTGTGCGTGACCAGCGTATGTGTACGCATTTCGTATGCATTGACATCGGTGTGATAGCGCATATATATGGCTTTATTAGTCGGAGGGTTAAGGGGCTTTTTGGTATTCGGCAGTGCGTAGTTTGACCCATTCGCGTCATATTTAAGGACATTCGGACTGGATTAAATACTTACATTTAGATAGGGGAGAGTCGCCTAATGCGTATTGGTTACCTAAATCGCATCTGCTGATTTTTTTGGTAACCAATTAATGTTTGTGAGTTCTGGTAGTGAGAATATAAAGGGTGTACGGGGTCAGTAATATAAAACATAACTTGCGTTATCTGGATTGATGTCGTGTCAACTTGTAGAAGCCGGAAGATTTCAAGCAAGTTTGTAAATTTTTCCCAATTATTTTAAGACAAATTTCAATTAAATACTATAATTCACCAACACATTTTGTGTTTCCTTTGAAATATATTTAATATATAAACTTTATAGTAAGTTTATAACATAATTTATATCGTTTCTAGGTTAGGTAAATAATATTTTTATCGGTTTGCTTTGTTTCGTACATCGCACCGCAATTGAATTGTTAAATCAATGAGTACGATTTAAGAAATCACGTTGAAAGTTTATCTAAGTTTAACGCACTAACATACAAACTTACTATATTTTCTTTTTGAATTTTACGTGAATGGGAAAAAGAAAATATGGTCTTTGTTAAACGTTGAAAGAAGACAAAATATACTATTGTTCAAAATGTTTATAATATTTTTTACTTTTAATGTTTTCTGAGTGTTTATTATTTCAATTTGTTCTATTCTATAATTTTCTAATAAAAATCATTATGTTTATTTGTTTTGGTACTGTTGTGTTTCAATGTAATAAAAAAAATCAATTATACTTTCAAAATAAAATTTATTGCTGAATGGTAGGGACGATTTTACACAGACAACAGTACAATTTCGGATATAGGTGTCTCAAATCATATTTCTACGTTTTCTAAAATTACTCAAATCACTCTTTTCATTTTATTTTATACGTAGAATGTTTAGAGAGCTTTTGCAAAAATAGAAGTGTAATAGCAAACAAGAATTGTAGTAAAAATGTGTGTTGTTTAATAGATATATAAAAATATCCCTTACATAGTACGACTCTAGCAACTCTCTTCTGTACATATATGAATAATCTTGTGCGAGCACTGTTCATTACCTGATGTGAATAGGTTAAAAATCTATAACATTTAATGTTTTTTACGCAATATATTATACGACCTATTAGCATTTATATCAAGGTATACCAACGTTGTAAACTGAGACTGTTGTATGTTTTATACTCTATAATAATCTCCAGCGATCACTTCTGGTCATATCATGCGAATGGGTTAAGGTTATGTCTCTTTCGAGCGACGGGGTCAATCAGAAATTCGATGAAGTCTGATTGAGGCCGTCGATTCATGATGAAATGTGGAGGAGAACCATCGTGATCATAATAAGATATCTTGCAGCTTGATTTCAAGAATTGTATACTTTCCTTTGTGACAGTAACTTCTGCCTGTTTTAAGTTAGGGTAATGAGTTTAGGTATTTTATGTTGGAAAATATAATAATAATAATACTAATAGAGGAAGCATTTTGCGTTTTAATCTTAGTAGAATACAAAATAGTCGATGCTATGGAATTGATCGATTTGAGCTCGGTTTGACCCGCTCGCTTTTACGAACCATCATTAGATCTAGTTTATGTTGTCGCAAAATTATCGATACATATTAGAAGTAAATGCAGTATATTTACACGTGATAGGAAATGTAATATATTGCATATCATTTTTAGGTTATTTTTTTTGAATTTGCATTATATGTGTCGAAATAATTATTTGCGCAAGTAAAACATTACCTGTGAAAACTGCAGTCTAACAACAAGACACAGTCCAAGATATTTAAATTGTTGTACGACTACGAAATCTCCATGACTCATCAATATACTTATATAATACAGCCTACTTTAGTGTAAAATGTCAATTCGCGTAGATGACACGTTTTTCAATTTATAATGTATACAAAAATAGGTAATTTATTGTAAATAGTTGTGATATATATGCATCGAATTAGGTAGAATGTCTATTTTTGTAAAAACTGTTCGTGATAAGGGGTAACACTAGTTTGTCCATTAAACAAGACACGCTATTCTGTTCTGCAGCATGATTGGAATACATTTGTTTTTCAGTATTAAATATATTAAAGGTAAACGATAAAGATTTAAATTATTCTACGTTGCAGACGCAATAATTGGATTCTACGCATTATTATTCGCAAAAAAAATTGCATGAAGAAATTTGCAATAGCAGTAAACAAATACTGAAATTACGTTCTATTATTGTAATGGAATATATAATTATTTCACTATATAGATACCCGAACGACGATTCAGGTTATTTGCTGGCACGCGTAGAACAGCCATATCCGACAGAAAATATTATCGTTCATAAAGACGTTACAGACTAGATTTATCATAAAGTTATCATAAATCTTACGAATCACATTTATTACTCCGCTGAATCTCAGCCCATACAAACTCATTCCTTTATAAGATGTTGAAAATAGGCTAGAAAGAGATTTCGATTATTTGTCGGTACATATACAGAAGCTATATTTAGAAAGTGATATCCGTCTTCGTTACAGAGAATGTAAATGAAATATATTATAAAACCGGCCATCGAACCGGAACCAGCGCAATGTCATCGTGAATTTTGCAAGCCGAATTAATTACTCGCACTTGGTTTGAATAAACGTTGCTCGTCTAGATTTGGATAATAGCGTTTCTAGTATTGTCTAGGTCTTCAAATTTGTATACCAACATTACGTTCAGGCGCTTACAATTTTGAATCTGGCAGAGCTTAGCTTAATGATGATGCGAACATAGCTCGAACATAAGATGCGAAGATTATTACCATTTCCTTTTAACATTTGCAAATCAGCACCTTTTCTTTTTATGTTATCAAATCTTCGGAATTAAATGTGAAGTCAGATATTCCCGGAATAGTACAAAATTTAAGATCGAAACTTATGAATGTAATTATGCAAATAAGGGATGGTAACGAATTAGAATTTTTGGATTAATTGACAGAAGTCTGAAGCAATCGTTTCTTCGAAGGCGATGAAGCGCGATATTTTTCGTTACGGGGATGGAAAAATTATTCGGTAAAAACTTTATATTTCTCCGTATTGTAATTTTTCTCTCGTATCTCAGAATATTTATTTAACCAGAGAATCCTACATTGAATGTTTTTGTCCATCAGCATTGTTCGCTATCGCAGAAGTAATGAAATGAATCGACATAGTTTGTTCATTCAGACGATATTTAATGGAATTCGGATTCATGCAAGGTTCAATTTGTTTACGTACTATTCGGTGTGTCCTATAGGATGCGTAATGTACACAATCACGCCGCGTTTCCCTCGTGCGTACACGAACTATTTCGACCGAGCAACAAGACTGTAAATACGGTTTCACATAATAGATCTATATATTACTTATAAGCAAGCTCATCTCTGAATAATTGCTCTTATACCGAAAAAGTTCGCAGTAAAGCTAGTTTACAGAAAAAAAAACTACGGCAAATCTAGTTTAAATCTAGGCTTTCTTAACTACAAAATGCATTACGGAAGAACAACTTTTCACAGCAAAGTTTGACTTTCTCGTGTATATCTTTAACGCTTGGAGGTAGAATGGATAAATTACATCATTTCTTTCCGCACCTTGAATGATCGTTGCCGTACTTGATTTAAGTCATAGTTCTCGTCTCGATTACAAAACGGGTATTATTAGCCGTGGCTCGTATTAAGGATATCGGGAACAAACGAAAAAACCTTCTAAAAGAGGCAGAGCGGATTACAAGTAACAAGTATGGAGGGCCTAGCGCATATCTCGGTCGGTTATAAACACGTCTTGGCGGTCTAGATACGGCAAACAGTGTAAACACGGTAACAGACGCGCAAACATCTAATTGCTCTCAAATATTTGTGAGATAATCTCCGGCCTCTCGTCGTCAACCTCGATTTTTCACCGGACCGACCAAGTCGAGAGTATCATCCGCCCGCCGGTGGTCCTGAATCAACATGCGTGAGGAAAGAAGGGATTCTTTGAAAAACCTTGTGTGCATTAATGACATTGTACCAGTGTCGATCGCGTACAAATGTCGCATCTAGCTTGAACGATATTCTAGGACGCGCTACGTGCATATCACGGAATAACCCGTGTTTTTGGTATTCCTCTTTCTTTTACGTATTACGTTGTATGCATATTACAGTTATACATATTTACATTGCGATTATATTTCGTACTTTACAAAATATCATTGGCTACGTTTAGCTGTAAGTTTCATAATGGGCTACTGTTTTCTCACTATCAATGGTGAAAAACGTGAAAGTGCTTGAATAGAGTACTATGAAAAGATTTGCGGCCATTTTCACCCTTTTCTTTTGGTAAAATCATGCCAACATGTATACATTTATTAAAATGATGTAGTTAATAATATCGTTAAACGGCGATGTTGGGTGCAATAGAAATGGTGCTCATAATAGCGCCCATTATAGTCAAATTATTATATTGGTTGAATGTATTGTGATTTTTACGCATACAAACCATTTATAATGTGCTAGAGAAACGTGTTTAAGCTTTAGACGATAAATTTTTAATTAAATCTTTGGCCGCGATCGCCGCTTGACACTCTTGTCTACTACGTGTTTGCAACGCCAGATAATGTGGATGTCGAGAGCTCGGAAAAGGTAAAGACCGCTCCACGGAGGTAACAAACGATAAACCTTGTTTGAAAGCCAAGTACAGGGGCGACGAAGTAAAGCGCGGACCCGGCGCAAGGGTTTTTCCTCGCCGATTATACACGCTCGAAGCACAGGTGCGACATAATCGTGTCTCGGGAGCTAATGGAACATTAAGATCGCCGATTTGTGTCAGGCATCGAGCGTGAGTTTTATTTGCCAAAGTCGATGCCTCGGACAAGATGAGCGTACGAGGAAAAATGTCTGTACTGAGCTATCCTATATTTTCTATTGTTGCAGCGTGCAATGTTGCTGCTACCTGCAACGCCAGTACAGCACCAACGATTCACGAGCTGTGCACCCTTGATGCCCTCGGTACGAAAATAAAACTTCTCAATATCGATCGAACGTCGTCTTCGTCCAAATATGTCGTGATGCCCGAGAACGGGGTGTGCATGCGATTCTTGTTGAGTGTCGTTGCGCATGCAGATTTTAGTTTTATCGATGTTAGTCGATCGTACATGTCGCATAAACTGGCTAAACCTCGCGCATGATCGTTTCTGCAGTCGATATTATTTTTCAAGGATTATGCAATACGTACCTGTGAAAGCCTACCTGCATGAAGTTCTGTACAGTTATGCCTATAGTGCGGTGTGTAGTCTGTCTTCGCGTCGACGAGCTATGCTGTAATACAGCAACACGCGATGTGATACTAACGTCAATATCATATCCCTCCGGCCATAACTTGTATTTTGAATGGTCTCTCGGGAGTACCAAAGCTGTTATCGTTTCAATAATTCTACAAAACCTGCCTGTAAAAGGCAAACGTTCGGCTTACTACGAATATAGTTTCTGCGACGTCTTACTCGTATCAATATCTCTAAGCCCGTTTCACGTCGCTTCACAGGGAAATTATTATGAAAGTTACGACGACAAGTGTCTTTCCACAGGGTAGACAATTTCCGTTTTCCAAACACGAATATCCGTCCTGGAATATCGAGCTTGCATTTGCTCTTATCCTCGACGCATCTCTGTACAACGTCTTATCGCTTCTATAATTCTACATCATCTCGAGGCAGTAAATTTCCAAATGTTCGAACTATTACGAATATAATTTTCCCGACGCATCCATGGTCCGTATCTTTAAACTCGTCCCACCTCGTTCTCCGTGGAAATTCTTCTCAAAAGTTACGAGGACGATCCTTCACGTCGACCGGCAATTACTCCGTCTTCCAAACATAGATTTCCAACCCGGAACATCGGGTTGCGTGCCCCTTTATCTTCGACGCATCCTTGGGAGCGATAAAAACTTATCGTCCATTCGTATCTCGTCTCTCTTAACACGCCCGGTCTAATTTCGCCCCGTGTACGCGTATACCAACCAGGAGGCCGATGGAGTCTTACCCTTCGTATGTCATTGGGCCGCCATGTCGTACTTTTTGCCCAGCCTACTCCACGATCCGCGGCTTGCGTGTCCCGTAATCGCGCCTGCCTTTCATCGTTCCCTCTTATTCCCTCCCGTTTTCGGTCTCACCCTCCTGCCGTCTCCTTCTCGTGGCATTTTACGACCGTGCGACCCACCGATACCTTCCACTGGCTATTATCTGCATTTTATGGTTATATTGCAGGGAGCCGCTGCTCGTATAACGAAGGCTCGCATGATTCAGTATACGCATTACAATTTCGTAGCGTGGAGAGCAGCATATACCTGGCGCGGTTCCCGCCTGTGTACGGGGTCGTTATTAGCTGCCGTGAGTTTCCTACGTACGACTCTGCGTACGGGACATATAATCGCACCGCGTCGGTAACACGCGATTTCGGTCGATTTTATTGGCCACCGCCATTTTGGTCCCGGCGAGGCATTATTTGCGATGGCAAATTAGGCCTTTATACCTTCCAAGCGAGAACGCATTTAGGCCGAATAGGCAGATTTGAAAGGGAGAGGAAGCTGGTTTTCGTTTTTTTTTTTAACTTTGTAGGCGTTTAAGAGCAAATAAGCGGCGAAGGTGTGATGCGAAGTGATACTTTTCGTAAATTCGATATAAAACAGGATCGTTGATTAGTGTATTGCTGTCGGTAGATTTTTAAATAAAATAGGATAATATTTTCTCCATTCAGGGATGCTAAGTACTATTCGCTTTGGCCTTTAAGAACTTTAGTTTGGGGATAATGGTGGAAAGATACGAAGTGAGAATTGTGAAGTTTTACGCAAGATCCAGAGGCGGTTGGCACGAACAAATTTACGAGATGGAATTTTGGATAATTAAACATTACCGTGGTACGAATAAATTTATTATTACGTGAGTTAAGTGTCTTTTAAAAAATTGATGTTGATAGTAATTAATTGAAGGTAATTTGTTGATATCTGCCAAATTTCCTTCAGCATAACAGTAATATAGTGCACTAATCTTTTTAGTGAAATAAAATTTGTAATGGAAGGGTTCACTACAATTAATTGGATAGAAACCGTGAAAGAATGCAGTGTACGGAATACAATTTTCATATTTTGTACCCAAATGGCTAGTACGATTTTATGTTTGCATCCGAGTTTCGTAATTTCGTTTACAATCATCGTGTATTCATAACTAACGATAGTTTTCGCGACTTTTCGCCTTATAAACATCGGTTTTATTCTAAGTATTTTTCTATAAAAAAGATATGAAGATATGAAAAGGATAATACATATTTTAAATGGAGTGTAAGTAATGGATGTGTATTAATCTTATTTGTTCGTGAAGGTTCGCTTTATAAAATTGATGGATTTCTTTTTTGTATAAAATTATTTGAAGACATGCTGTGCAATATACCTAGTGCTGATAGGTCGAGATTTATCAACGCATTATTGTTGGCCTGCCATTTTGAGTTATGTTTTGTATAGAGAAAAGGCACTATTTGAATATGTCCCTTAACCTTACCTTCTTAATAAAAACAAACTCGTTTAGAGTGATCACATACTTTTTTTCATCGAATTTTGCATTAGGTATCGTCCGTTGATGCCGTTCTGATGTAACGTACTGCGTGACATATTTAAATCATTTCCACCGCAAGTGCATTTTACAGATTTAAGAGAATCACTAGAATTTTATCATATGCTTGTGAAATAACTTTTTATATTTACAGGATAATTAGTAATATAAGTTTATAGAAAAATATTTCCCAATCTCTTTTTTTTTGTAATATTTTTTAACGAAAAAGAAATTGTTTATTCTTCCTAATCCATTTTATAAGGTCAACGACTTTTTATACCACAGAAACTTTTCCCGCATATTTAACCGCCAAGCAATTTTAAGCCTACAATATGTCACACTTATATTTTTACTTATATCATCACTTGCATGTATTTATTTATATTTTCGTCGATCTTTTTGTTTTAATTTCGCGGCACAATTTATATAATATCCTTATTTTCGTGTAACATAAAATGATGTCAAAGGTATCCTCTTCTAATCGCCTGTATTAATATTCAAAACGTCCAAAGTGATCGAAACAATCAGCCTACAATTACTTATAAAATCATCCCGAAGAAACCGATCGACAGTACATTTTCGAGGAAACTTCACCTTAAACATATCCATTTACTTACTCTCCTTGCTCTCTTTTACTTCTCATAAACACTTACGGTATGTCTAAAAAATACATCGTGATAGCGACTAGTAGAGATCTACCGTTAAAGATGCAAATGACACGTTGCGTGGAAGATCAACGATACTCAAACAGGAGTGCGTAGTCATTAGGATAAAATCAAAATATCTCTGTGTTCTGCATCCAGGTCCCCTCGTTTATTTTAAGTATATTTTATTTCAAGGTTGCGTGTTCCACTCAATCATAACGATGTTGCTAGGGCGTGACATATATTTTGATAGTTGAAATGGTTTATCAAAATTGATGTAAAAAAGTACAGTTTTTTCTTTTCTCACTAGATTGTGGATCAATAGTTACTCACACGTCAACGTGTAACAAATCACAGATTTTTTCTTCCTTTCATATATGTAAGACTTTTTTTATTAGGTAATGTCTCACTATCTCACTATTATTGTTAATTTTACAGTATTATTATATGTCTTTGTTTACACTTTTTTATAGCCTTTATGTACGTGAAAAGTTCCTTCACCATAAGGACGAAATGTCGTATATAAAAGTATTCTTCTTTCTCCAAGTATATTGCCCGCTCGATTTAGATCATTAACCTTGCTGGATTATTCGAAATATCTCGTTTCCTGGGAGAAAAAAATCACCTTTGCTTTTGTCTACGACACGATTTGATGGTAATGTGACCGTTTTCATTCATTCATCGGTAGGACAGTACGGACCGCGCGTTGGGTATCGCCGAGGACTGTTTGTTTTGCCAACAATAAAGGTTAATTAAACCGTGCTCCGACTGCGGGGCGGTCATAGCTGTTACACTTCCCGGAAGTGCATGCCTTGGAAATCTTTCGAGAAAATCCACCTTCCCCCTTCATTCGAGTGCCACGAAGCGGCACGAGTGAGGCCTGCAACACTTTGGACCCTTTTGCATTATTCCTTTGGTTTTGCCCGCAATATAATAATAAGGCGAGGGTACGTCCGCGTCTACCTAGGACGCGCATGCATACGAATGCTTCGTGTCGATGGGTACGCCGTTTCTATAGCCCGATTGCCCCATAGGTATACCGTTGAGCTTTGTCTTCGGCGTCGGCGACCATGCATAGTTGTTCCTTGCCGTCTAAGCTCTCCAATAAAAGTCGCCCCGACCTGTTGTGCCCGGTACTCGTTGGCGTTGTAAAACTGGACTGGATTAGAAAAGAATACTCGAGGCGAAAGAAGGGCGTCTAACGTTATTGGCACTTTTCCGCAAAGCGGAAACGAAATGTACAATCGTGTCTCGTCGTGATATTTTAAGGCCATTGGCGATAGCTGTGATGTTAGGAATCACGTCTGAGGTTATTTTGTAATGTGAATTGCGAAAGAGATGAAGTTTACGGAAGATGTTAAGAAGCGGGTTTAGCGTTCGAAAAAGGGTTGTTATTGTTTTTGTTTAACACTAAACCTACTGAAGTGGTCAAAATGACTTTCAAAAGGGTATTTTTTGGGATTATTCATGATTCATAGAGCGTGAACACCAACCGCATATTGTCGTTCTATGGGCCTATCAATATCTCTTTTTAATAGCCTTTTTCTTGAAGGATCTTTGAGGATACACGTGGTGTACATAAATATGTCCAGAAAGTGGCTGGTAAATTTAATGTTAAATAGAAGAAAATTGAGGTTGAAGTGTGTGATAATGTAGATTGAAAAATGGACATGCCGTTTTTGGTGTTCGATATTGAAATATATCGCCAAGTTTTTCGTATGTTAGCGATACTCCTACATTCAAGTGCTGTAGTTTCAGTGTGTTTTAGATCATTTCCTTGAAACTTTTAATTATGTAATGGAAACTTGTAATAATATTTTTTTCTCATATTTTTCTGCATACAAGGTGTTTTTATCAAGAATTCCATTTAATACTGAATCTGCAGCCACAAAAACTAAAGAATGCATTAAATGTTTATAGGACATTATACTAATTCGAAATTAATTGAAATGATTGACATAAAAATGTTATGCTATTATCATTAAAAAAAGTAGCTAATGTTTAGATTCGAGATTGAATTTGTCGTCTTCTGGGAAAAATGCTCGGATATTAATTCCAGAGCGACCATTGTTCTGTTCTATATAAACATACTATGAACACCTATAAACAAAAGGCAAATAAGTAAACGTACATACATCCATTTTATGATTTATACGGGTCAGTTCTCCAAGAATATATTGTCTTAAATTTGGTTTTCATTTTCAAAAGAAATTACTCACAGGTCATTTTGTTTATCTTGATAGTTCTAAGGTTAAAAAGAAACTACTGTCCTCATCATATTGAAATATTTTTAAATTTTTTATATACTTTCTTAAGTGCTATTACTTAAAATTTTAAGTCGGCGATTTGAAAACAGATCTAAAAAACAGAGGGAGGATACACACAACAGATACGATCACTTGGCAGCGAGAACATTTAGTGGCTAAAATTAAAAAGCAGTGGTCTTCTTCTATCAAAATATTCCCAAATTGTTTTTTGTGGTACCTTTCTAAATTACATTTCACATACGTACGTTATTGGACTCACCTCAGAAGGTTATTTAGGTTTGTCCGTAGTTCGAGATTTGTATTTTCCAACTTGAAGCGGTTAAACAGAAAAAAAATGTCCCACCTTTTATTTTACTACATATATAGGGTAAATGTGTGTGTGTGTGTGCGCGCGCGCGTGTGTATATATTCAACGCACTAGTCTGCACAAACGTTTAAAGTAGGGTTCATTTTATTTGCAGACTAACCAAATCGCGAGGATTAATTTTGCTAATTTAAAAAATTTACCTCTTTAATAGCTAAATAAGGTTGAATCTTTGTAACACCATTGGTTTAAATATTATTAATCCTGCATTACATTGTCAGTGACTGTACGATAAATATTACTTCCAATTTTCCTTTACCTCTCCTCTACTCTCAAACGCCTACGAAATAAACAAAGAAATATACCAATAGTAATCAAAAGTAATAGGCTAGAAGTAGTATCCTTCAAATCTGAGAGTCTGGGCAGCTGGCTGAGCTTCCGAAGTCTAAGCACGGCCCTGCGTAGCCCGCGAAGGACACTTGATATGCGGCGTGTAAATGCGAGGTGGCACAATGGAGGTAATTGTGATGCCACTGACGAATGGTACCCACGCGGTTCCACACTCGTCCTCGTCAGGCGATACAGGGGGTTTAGGTTTGGGTGTCAAACGGGTCCGCAGGAAAAGCAGGGCACGCGCTTTTACCATTTCGCACCGCGAAATGGAAGAGCAAGTGCTGTAATGGAGTGGCAACGAGTCCCAGGAGCACCGTTCCTTTTGCTCCCTTGGTCCGCCACCCCCCTTTTCGCTCTTCCTCAGTCGGCTTTCAGTTCACGCGTGCCAATATTCTTCCTTTTCTTTCCTTCTCACTCTACCCCCTCCCGAACCCCGCCCCCCTCTGTCGGTTACGTACAGTGCGGGGGATACTCGGGAGAAATAGTTTGGAGTGGATCGACGAAATCGTTTCGCGGATAGACAACGACGTGTTCGGGGGTTGATTAAAGAAACGGATTAGACCAATTTGTAACGGCGATACGTGCGGTGGTTCGGGGAATAAAGGTGAATAATCACGCCCACAATGCTGCCGGAATTTTAATCGGCACCCGACAGACCACTTGACATGGCTGTTTAACAGCGGGGCTGATAAGAACGCCGGAACGACTACTCTATGATTTCTTATAAAAATTCGCAGGATTTACGACGACGCATTTTCAATAACTTTCCATTATTTCGTTGGAATAAGAGAAAAATTTAATGGATTTATTGAAAGTCGAAGATTTTTCTCCTTACAGATTTTTGGGTATATTTGGATGTGTCGCGACAGTGATCGATATATTTGTTGTTAATACCTTCTTGCTTCTTGTTAATTCTTTCGGCAAGATTCCAGAATGAAAGTGAGTTTGTATGCTAAATATCGGGGTCTGTTTTATATCTTGCAATTTTCACGGTTTTTCGAAGTAACATTTAAATTACGCGCCTTATAACCGAGAAAGAGAAATGTAAGGTTTGAAAAATAAGCTATTGATTATCGATATTAAAGGGCATAATAGTGTTTTTTAATACTGCTTTGGCTGAGAAGTTATTTTTATACATGTTGATTTTTGTGATCTGGCTGTTATTAATACATACGCAATTTATGCCTTTTTGTATACTTACGTGCCACGTGTATCAGGATGTAATGAGATATGACAGATAAACACCGGTATTTACTTTGAGATCTTTAATGATAAATAGTAATATTTATGAAGAATGGGAATACGTTCTTCGTGTATCAACTGTCTTATAAAATGATAAAAAAGAACCTGATTTTACAGGATTACTGTCCTTGGCACAAAGAAAGACAATTACGTTTATGCTCACAAGAAACGTAACTTTCCATGCAAGTGAAATTAATCTCGGCATTATTTAAAACATACAATCTCATATGCAAACGTCGTTGAAAATTTATTATCGCGCAGGAGAATAAAACGACTAGAGTAGATATCCTTTGACAAGATGATATCCTGTGATAACATAGAACTTTACAATGGATACAATTTAATGACATTACAATACCAATACGCACGCTAATCTCGCCACAATCTAGCCTCGTGTTCCAGAAAAAATTTCATATAATCCGTGTCTAAATAGTGTACGGACGTTTTTAAAAGTTTTCCACTTCGCTTCTCACCAAAAGTTGATTCTGCTGTAAGCGTTTCCTCACGCTTGATCATTATTCGTGGCGCAATGTACTTACAGGTTATATTACGCTTTGAAACGCATATTGGGAGCGATAACCAACAACGGTGATAGGACATTGCAGTTAAGTTTCTCCAATTCCAAAATTTGTTTCGCGCTTTCTCCGTACCCTACGTTTAATTACGATCACATGCCGCTATAGTTGATACTCATTCAGAGTTTCGAAGAATCAGGATCTTACTTCATATTACAAATTTGATTTAACTCTCCTTCACCCAAAATCACAAATTACAGAAGTGACGTATATAAAAGAAGAATAGATAACGTTATATCGGTAATAGTGGCGTACGCGAAACAAAATTCTTCGAATTGAAATATTTATTATATGTAACGGAAAGGAAGAAACGTTTCGCATATTTCTTTGGCTTCCCTGCTATAACAATTATGCTATTCAGAATACTAGCCGGATCACAGTGTTGGCAAGTCGCCGTAGGTGACCGATAATCGTAGGTGCGAGTTCCGATATCGGGGAGATGAAAAAGGCCGACGGTAATCCTTCCTGACTCACACAGATACAGAGTTTGTACATCGTAAGACCGTGCGGCCGCCCCTTCAAACAACGGTTTCTAGTCCGCCTTCGGCTCTCGGGGGATACCTCCGGACTTTTTGGATCTGAAAAGTTCAGGTGTTACGAACTCGGATAGCCGGGAAACAGGGAATCGCACAAGAAACGACTTGTCCAGTCGGCCAACTTTGATTTTACTAGAATGATTCAGCCGGTCGGGATATTAAACCGATCGAGCGCATGAAAAAAATTCACACCTTAAAGCTCACTCACTTCGAAAAATCGCTCACTCTAAGCTAAACCTCGCGAAATGGTTGTTTTGATGCTAAAATGAATTAAGGCCGGCTTGCTGTTAGTTGGTTTAATAGCTCCGCTGTGACAATATTAATATATAATTGACATTTATTAATCCGTTATTTATCGCTATCCGTTTTTTGGGTTGCTTGTTCTTTATTTATTTCTACCTAAACGGTGGAACTTTTAATTTTGATAGTTGTATCTGAATGTTGTACTGACTGCCAAAACAGTTACAAACTCAATAAAAATATATTTTCTGTAATTAGCTTACTGTAGGAAATGAATTAATTAGCACATTTTTGGTTTGCACTTGGCTTTGGCATATAATGAATGAAATATTCTTTGCGACTATGTAGTTTATCGATGATATGCACAAATATAGGTACATATTCATATACATATTGTATATTAAAAATGCAAAGCTTCTTTGTTATTTAATACATTTGACTGATGAAATACAAACAGAATTCTGTACTAATTCCGAAACTGATTTCAAGGTTTAGAATAACATGTTTGGATATTCAAATAGACCAGCTGAAAAAAACCGATTTTCTTATAAAACACGTGCATATTCCACTTTTCTTTTTTGTAATTTTCCGTGCATCTCTCCTGGAATCCATACTTTTTCATATACTACTCACACATCGTCAGTCGTCTCCTACCAAGAGCAATTAGTATCAGGAATTTATCTTTATGTTCCGCGAAGTAGGCGCAAGAAACCATCGCAATTAAACCAATACCGCATAGGGTTTGGAATTTTTTTGATTCGATGACAATCTTCAGAGATAAGGTCTGCCGTTCGATAAGGTTTAAGGATGTTTCATGTTTGTTTACGTGCATTGGGTTGAGCGACGATCTTAACGCGACAAATATTTGCACGCTTGAACAATGCGTAGCGTGACAAAAAAGAGTCTGAGATAAACGTACGGTGTATGATTTACCCGCCAAATTTCGGCGCCAACCGTAACTTGCGGTAAAGATAATTCGCTATTGCTCGCTGCAATAATGATATTGACCAAGGTAATGGCGTCGAGCGAAATATAAATCCGCGAGTAAAGCAAGCGATTTCTCATTTTCGTTCCGCGCTTCTGCTCTAATCGCCCGGATCGTATCGTTTTATCGGAACATCCATTGTCGATCATATCCTAGGCGTGATTCCGATATTACCATAGATATAAGGGGTTAAATCTATGGAAGATAACGATCGGGCACAATCAGAGCGGATGAAAACTCGAAATTTGACAGAGGCGTAATATATTGCCTTAATGTTTGAAGAGATTATGGTGCCGCCACCCAATAAAACCCATTTCGATTTTCAGACATTGCATCGTATTGAAGTCGCTCCTCGTTTCAAGATATTCCGCTTTATCCATATACCAAACGACGAGAATTCGGCTCCGTAATCGTTAATACGTTTCGTGCCAAACCGATTTTTGGTTACTTTCGGGCTTATTTATAATTTTTGTTCAAGCCATGCGGAGTATATCTCGCCATGCCATTACGAATTGCTTCTAATGTATGACTTACGATTTTTACAATTGGTAAGAAACAATGCTCTCTTAATATTTCGTTTTGCAAGAAAGATTCTACATAGCCCGAATAGAAAATTCGGCATGGGCCGTACGTCCCACGGGGCACAGAGTGTGTTAATAATAGGTTCGATGTGTCATACATGCAAAATTCAGAAGAAAAAAAGTATTAATCCTCGCCTTCCAACAGGCGGTGTAAAAATTTTCGTAGCTTCTCTTGCCAGCCATGCTGAATCCATCTAAAGGTATGTAGGTAAATATGTATATATGTATGTGTGTATTTATATATATACTATATATGTGTATATATGTACATGTATATATATATACTCACATATATACAGTCGAGAAGTCTAAGGTCGAAGCTTATTCGTGATGCCTCGAAGGCCTCGAGCACTCTTATCGAGGAGTGGCGGATTAACGTGCACGCCTTTGATCTCGCCGGCCAGCCTTATCTAATCGTCTTCCTCTCTCTCCCTCTCCATTCCCTTCCGTTCCACGATTCCATTTCGCTCCGTACCTACCCACTTTGTGTTACGTACGCGTGTAATCATTCCGGATGCCACATCAAATTCACACCATTAAGGGTACACATCTATTGGCACCTTTTGCCATTTCCCTCCCCCCGCCCACCCAACTTCAGTTCACATTTCTTATTTTACGAGGGAGAATAAAGATAGCCATCTTGGATGTTACTTTTGTCTCCATCGTGCATTTATTCACGGATAATTTTCATATCCTCGTTCGTACACTCGATTTTTTATGTGCATTCGTCGAGTACGCACATATCTCGAGCGATTGCACGTGATTTTATCTTGTTCCCGATGCGCTTTCGTGGAATGTACTTACATGGCACGTGGCTATTTAACGTTAGAATCGTCGACATATCCAGGCATGTCATGTGCATTTTTCAGAAAAAAGGAGGAGGAAGACAAAGATGGCAGTGCCGTATTTAGTTCTGGATATGCTACGTAGCTTTTTCTTAGACTATTGCTATTAATTATTGTACCTATAGGATGCGATTTTTTCAGTTTCTGATATTTTATACGCGTTTCAGATTTAAAAAAACGGTGAATTATTTTTATTATCGTTACTATCGTGCTTCGTAATATAGGTTAGTTGGTTATACATTCATCTTAAAATAAGGGGCGGTTTATTCTTCCTCGAGAGTTGCCAATGATCTACATTCGACTTAAGAAGAGAAAATACTAATATAATATAATTTCTTACACTATGTTCGAAACGATGAAAATAGCAGAAAATTCAGAATCAGAATTTCCAGGAATTTATATTATGTAAAAGATTACCAGTTTAGCCGCTTTTGCGCTTTGAGCTGTAATGGTCCACCCTTAGACGTCCTGAACCGTCTTTGTAAAGCACAATAAACGTGTCGCATGTTATCTATCACCTACAGGTATCAATATCATATTTTTATCTGAGAGTTTTAATAATCATGCCGAAAGTGAAAAGGGATGACAAAGTATTTCGCGTAAACTCCCGATAATGTGTTATCGCAGGATGAAAAGCTGGCGAGCATTTATTCTTCGCGGGATAAGCGATAAAGCCCTACGCAACGTAATTCGGGTTAAAACATTGGAACGCCTAATAAAATACGATTTTTTGGGAGATATTTCGTTCGAGAAGGAGGCCCGTTTTGCCTGTTTCGATCCGCGTTTTCGACGTGTACCTCGCTTACTTTATTAATATCACAGTAAGATGTGCGTCCGCGATCTTTGAAAGCGTTATCTGCACGGCACGCTATTGACAAGAGAATCAGAAAGGTAGATATTAACCTCGTAATAATGTCGTGTGTTATCTGTTTCTTTTTCAGGAAAGACTCGCACGAAAGACAAATACAGAGTGGTGTACACGGATCACCAGAGGCTGGAGCTGGAGAAAGAGTTTCATTACAGCCGTTACATCACGATTCGTCGTAAAGCAGAACTCGCTGCGAATTTAGCTCTCTCCGAACGACAAGTGAGTAACAAATTGATTTCGCATTTTATATAGCGATAAGATGAAGCGAAATAATAAAATAAATGGCATGGAGAACAAATCGATGGCTAAGAAAGAAAAAAAAATGCGGGAAATCGCCTACTTAAGAGAAAGTTACCGAAATTAAGAAAAACCTAAATACACGATAAATGCCCGAAAAGTATGTATGGATATGTCAGCATCATTGTAAATCTTATGTATCTGAATGAAAATATACCAAAGAATTTCAGCTGTGCTTTTGATAAATACACATCTCTATGTTACTTTTCTCATTTTATAGAATTTCTTTAACAATAACAGAGACAATGATGAAACGCACTTATACGAAACAGTATAATACGCGAGGTTGTTTTCTAATGGTGCCACGGTTGATAAATTTTATTTTTATACCGGTAGTTTTAAGTTTCATGAGGTCTTTACAATTTAAAATAATATTTTTTTACTTAAGTTTTTTGAAGTACAATATATCCTCATAAATACATTTATTTTGATCTAATGACAGTGCTATAAAATTTGTGTTTGAATGATAGAGTTTCTACAGATTCCTTATACTTTCTTTTTAAATACTTTTAATCCGCATTACGCTGCATGCAGCAATAAAATCAAGATTGTTATGATATTATTCTTATTACACTTTGATCATGCAATACATGTAGCAAGTATTCAAATTTCTTGTAATATTTCTCCATATAATGACGTTACAATAAAAATTGTTATTTAATTGCTTGTTTGTATATACCCGTTATAGGTGTAAATTATAGAATATATAAGCCACGAAAGCAATGCTAATAAAATATAAACGTAACACAATTCAAATTCTATATAAAACATAATGAAATTCGACACGGTTATTGAAGGCGTCTAGAAATAAGTGGAACATTAATTAACTGTAGTATCCATCTACTATTTTGTCTACATTGGCAAAATCCGACAGCTAATTCAAAAGGTACTCGTTCTGTGAAATCGCATCTTTATAATCTTGATGGTAATCCGACATGTAAATGATATGCTTTTGCTTTATACACAAGTAACTTTGACCTTTTCGTCATTAAAGAATTTTTTAGAATTTTTTGACTCTTCAAATGAACCTTTTTAATCAATCTTAGGCGTTAAAAAACAAACAAATAAATTCTGGATAATTCTATAAACGTCGACAAGGATATATATACCTATTTAAAGCGAAGGTTTTTTTCATGTTAAACCGGCCATTTTTTAATTGTACTCAGTGGACTGCTATGGATCTCAGAGTTAATTCCCGAATTAAAAATGTTTTACTTTATACTAGACTACTTTTCAGGTTCATAGTTTATCAAAAAGCCACTAGTTAATTGTTGAATAATCTATAGCCTATCGCAGACTATTTCTCGTCCATTTAAGAGCGTAAGATTACACAGAAAAAAATATTACCTAAAGTACAATACTTGCGTGCAGAGTGTTGAAATCTAAAATAAATCTTGTTTATAGACGGTTGATGTTTAGGGATCAGACAAATGGAGGCCCATTCTTTACCAATAAAATCATCGATTTTAGAGAGTTACCTATGTATAGCAGATGAAAACAAATTTTCAGACAAATTACTTCAAATTCGAATTCCCGTCATGTCCCTACAATTTTCCATGATATATTGTATATACGTATTCGAGTTTTGGTGAATCCGATTTCACCTTACGCGTTGACGCCGTTGTTCACATTTCCGTTTTTTGTTATCTGGAAATAATGCTTTACTTTACCACGCGGCACCGCTTTCTTGTGATCAGTAATGAATTATAATTTGTTATAGATTGAATATTTGAATTTAGACTAACTTTATCCGAGCAGACAATTTTAACTAATTCTGGGATAATTCGGAAATTAGAATTAGAAATTAGATTTGACTTACTAAGAACATAGCAAGTAATATAATAAACCGACTCAATATATTGAACAATAAATAAATTTTTTGATTTTTACCCATACAAAACGGATACCATAGACAGGGAACTAGATGATTCGTCCGATGAATTTATAATTGAGAGCCGCAAAAAATTAAGACCATTCCTCCAATACTCTTCAGGCAAAAATTTTGTTTGTAAATAATTATTAAATTAAAATTAAATAAATTCCTTTTAATCTTAATAAAGTAATATATACTTTAAATTCTTAAAATTACCAATAAATAAATTTTGAGCAGTATGAAAATGCTTCCTATTTACTAAATCCAATTTGACGAATTATGCGTTTGGTAATACACGCTGTCCGATGTAACATGAAAGTATGAGCCACCGGTGGTACGCACCGTAGTAAATGTGTTTAAGCAAAGTTCTTGCTCAACCAAAGTAACATCACTGGTGATATTAACGTTCCAAAAATTTCTGGGTGACCGAACATAAATAAGAATAATGGCCATTCTTTTTTCAATATTTTTGTTTAAATCTGACTTTACATGGAATTTCATATTTATTGATTTTTATTGTAGGTAATTAATCTAAATGTGGACGCACACTGAGTGTTCGAGTAGTGAACAATCAATAACAAAATTATATAGAAAAAGAAAATATGCATGGAATAAACAACAAAATATATTTCTACGATAATAAACACGAAATAAAAATAGAAATACCGGATACATAAAAAAAAACGCAATTCTTCGCATATTATCGTAGGCCTTCATATTTAAGGATACCGCGTGCCGCGGTACGCCAGTCCTGTTTTGAAGCAATATGTATATTATTAACACATTGCATGCGGGTATATTTTGCCGCTGGCTTACGTGCGTAGCGGGCGTCTTTCCGTGGAGTTCACGGGAGTCTGCTTATTCCATAAAACCGCCATAAATGGAAAACTACTTCGATTTTCTTAACCAAATTTTTTTTATTTTACACCTAACGACTTGTACGATCTGAAGTTGTTAACCGAAGTAATTCGAGAAACTAAACTACTAGAAAGAAACAATCCAAACCGTTGCCCAGCAACACAAACACCATATATACCTACTTACAATACCCATCGTATTTATACAATACCCACTCTCCAGCACAAATCTACAAAATACGTACTGTTAGGTGACCCGCGCCCCAATGACAGACTGTAAAAAACCTAAAAGTACATCTTCCACGTGCAGTGTGTTAAAATAAAAAAGAAAGTTTGGCGATGCGAAAGAGCAACGTTGCATTGAAGTGGATGACTTTTGACGTTCCAGGTGAAAATCTGGTTCCAAAACCGGCGGGCAAAGGAGAGGAAACAGGTGAAGAAGCGGGAGGAGCTCGAGCAGAAGGATTCGAAGGCGTCGGAGGGACTACCAGCCGGCGGAATGGCGGGCTTGGCGGCGCTCGGCGGAATGGGAGGAATGCTGGGTGGCCTTATGCACAACGGCGGCACGCCTCCTCTGAGCCTCGGGCCTCCGCCTCACACCCTCTCGCTCGGTCACGCGCCTTCGTCCCTGCACCCGCATACGCATCAGCACGCTCATCCGCACTCGGTCCTAGGTTTGTGACCTGAGGAAACCTCCGCCGAGCCGTGGTCCAGCCACGGCTGACCTTTCGACCCGCGATCGTGACGTGTCCGGTGTAAGAGGCTCGACCCGCCTTGTCCCGCGAAGCGACTGATCGAACGTGCTTGTGCGATTCGATCGATCGACGCGCTGATCGTTGATTTGTCGATTCGAGGCTGCGTAAGGTTATGGTTAAGATTTTGCTTTTTAACTCCCACGATGACCCAGTCTTCGACGATCGGGTATGGAGAAACTCGTCCATCGTGCTTGAAGTTCGATAGATCGTAGATTTGTTGATTTTACGAACGTCCAGCTATGATCGATGTCGCGGGTTTTGAACATTCGCGATGACGGTATTCGACGGTCCAATGTTTTTCGTTCTTGCCTTGCGAAACGATTCATCGAGCGCGCTTGAAATTCAATCGACCGATGCGTTAATCGTAGATTTGTCTGTTGAGGAGGCGGAAGGTCATGGTTGATGCGTCAGTTTCTTTGCACTTACTACATTATTCGTTGTACGAGCTTGATTCTCCTTGCCTCGTAAAGCGATTCAATGAACACGCTTAATATTCGTCGATCGATCTTAAGTTCATTGATTTGAAGGACCGCGCGACCGTAATTGATATTTTGTTTGTTTAATATCCACCACGGAAGTATTTTGCGTATGATTGTTGATCGTTGTTATTTCCGTGAAAAGACTTAAGTTCGCTCGCCATTTGCCCGATGAATTCGGTAATCGGAGGAAACATCCAGACATAACCGCTTTTCTCAGCTTCTCTTGTCCCACGAGCGAGACGTCTTTTGTTTAAGTTTAATCAAAGACTGATATTGTTTCAAGAATACAATCCTCGCTTAAGTCTATTCGTTCTTTTTTTAAAGCAAGATATGCAATTGAAATAGGCCTTTTTACTTATACGAATCTCGCACGCGTATTTTCCCAAATTCTTTAATTCGAGGTTATGTCTGGACTTCTCTACTAAGCGTGGAATAATGGAGTCATGTCTAAAGCAGATCGGTAATTCGTCATGCTTCGAAAGCGATGCATCAGAACCATTCGATTCTCGCGCCAAAGGAGCTTCCATTGTCAAGTTTCAATGCTCGGAATTTGGTTCATCGCACAGCGCAAGGAACCGTCCCTCGATCACGATCACGAAGTCCGTACTCGTCGGTCGGCGATTATGAAGTGTTGGCGAAGCTTTCATTTTTTGGACGCCCGAAATATGCGCATTTTCGATTACCCTTCGACGCGAAAATCGACGTTGCTGATCATATCTACGATCATATAAAACGATCGTAATTATGATGCTTCATCGTTCCTGTCGTACCTTGAAAAACACCGTCGATGCGGAACGTCGTGACTTTCGATGTAAATATTATAGAGATAGAGTCCGACGCGAAACGACGGAAAGATCGTGACGTAAAGTGCGGCGATAAAATGTCTCGCGCTTTCTGAACTTTCTCACATTTCGTATTCGGTCTCTTACCGATCGATCTAGTACAATTGGAGATGTACATCGAAGCAGCAAGACGGGATGGTAGAATCGCGTATGGAATTCGAAAAATGACACTTCGATCACGCATGCGCGTCGCACGATCGTAAAGAGTCGGTCCTTCGGTTCGCGAACCATCGTAAAACGTGCAATCTATGCCTTAAACCGCCCATAAGATTAAAAAAAGAGGTGCTGCCGTCTCCGTACCGAGTGGTTGCGTCGAATGCGAACGAGGAGTTTACGTATACGTTTAGATTAGGTTTAAAACGAGCGTATTGTCCAGTAAAGTTTCCAGTACCTGTGCGTTCCAAGGGGGCGCCATAGCAGACTGTTTTATATGATATTTCCTTAATTATAATTTGTACAAATTAATTGCGTTAGATGCGCCCTTCGGTGTTAATCTTATTAAGGAAATCGCCGAAGGTCCATGTAAGTTTTGGTAATCGAATAATATTGTAAATAGGATTTAGAGTTGAAGCGGTTGGAAGACATTTAATCGAGACTTCTCTTTTTCAAATGAAAATGAGAGAATCGCATCTTCGTTCACGTACTGTACATTAGGTCGCTTATCCTTTTCGAAACGGTTGTTCAGGCAGGTCGAAATTACTTCCATTCGAACGTTCTCTCCCCCGGTTGTATCGTCGACGACCCTTTGCGGTCCAAGAAATTTTATTCCTATTTTTTCAACTAACTCACACTGCGGGTTATATAGATATACACATACATACATGCATATTAAATTTACGTTTCAATATACACAGTGGATGATTGAAAGAGAGTTGCTTAAAGGCGCATTGTCAATAGTTAGTGATAGAAATAGAGCCGAAGTACTATTTGGTTCGCCTAATTATTTCAGATTATCCCCAGCAAAATATACATTCGTCAAGTTACACTCGACACAGGAAGGCAAAGGGTGGGATCGTCGTTTCATTCATGCAACACCTTCGAAGGTAGCGTTATGCGAGCGAAGAAGCGATGTACTGCTTGAGTTATGAATTGTAAATAGAATAAAGTTTATGACGCTGGAACCCCTTGGTACTGCATCAGTATGACCCCCTGTCAAATACGCGTAGGAATAATTAAGGAGACGAAATGGTCGTACGTGCAGATTTTATAGCCCGGGCTTTAAAATCTATTTAATGGGATAAAGTTTTCAAGCCACCATCCCCCTCCATCTCCCTTTTTTTAAATCCTGCTATTCGACGCAACAATTCTGCATGTAATTAATTCAGTGATACGTAGAGTAAGGAGTCTGGTTCGATTCAATAGTGTAGGTACGTACCGTTTGCTTTGTATTATAAAATTAAATCCCTCCATACGGTTTGTGTAAGTGGTAAATGTTGGAATTTTAGTATTATGAAAGAAGCTTTATTCGCGGATAGATAGTGAAGGTCCTATGATATAGTCAATAACGGTTCTTTTTTTTAAGTGGAGCTTCGGCGGGAGGTGAAACAATGCGATCTAGTTAACGGTACGAAAAACTTAAACATCGGTTTAACGCGACGGGAAGCGATTACCTTTTTATCGGGTTGTAGCCGGAAATTTGTTCCTCTTTTAGACGTCCGAAACATTTTCATTTTATTCGGATGTTTGAAAAGTAAATTTCTCGAGTAGGAAGAAAGGTGCGCATCTTTGTGGAAAGAAAGGTATCTTCTCCTTGTTCGTGGCTCCATGAAACACGATCAAGTAGAAACTGAGGTTTAGAAATAGAGGCGAGTAAATTCTTTCCATCGAGTATGTCGAAAGATCGCATCCAAAAGGCCCAATGCTATTGTTGCGCGGGCGCAATAGGAAAGACGAAATTGTCGAAGATGATGTGCAGAATTTTGTAGAAATTGCATAACGGTCGATATCCCAGAAATTCTTGGAAAACGAGAAGCACGTTGATTCTTTTTTTTTCGTAATCCGTAACAAGCGAGACATCGTGCTTCCTTCCAGTGCCTTTTTTTTGCATGCAACCTAGGCTGACTCAAACGATATTCTTCCATTTAATGCAAATTCATACCTTGTAACTGCCGTTGATAATTTTCATCGATCCGATAGAAACAAATCCTCAACTTCAAATAATGTTCACGGTTTAATTGTTGCTGATCTACATCTGCTGTTTAAAGTACGACATGAAGAAAGCACGCGCAAGACTTCGTAGTCATATGTTTAAAACAACTTGCTGCGACCGTTGATATTTTATTTCGTAGTGTGGGACATGCCAACGAAGGACATACTTATAATACATGTGTCTTCGCTGAAAGTTTTTACCGGGAGGTAAAGATCTTATTACCCTAGGTCTTTTACCGGAAGGACGGGTCTGAATTTTTCTACCGTTTTAATAGAAATTTGTCGATTGTCCTCCGTCAAATAATTGTTATTTATTTATATACCTGTATCATGTCTTCGAAATTTTTAAGAGAACAGTAATACGACGTTCATAATCAATTTGGAAGGATGCGCCTAAAATGTATTTTACGTCTATAGCGCAACTGGGATTGCTTTATTTCCGGACTTTTAAACGTTGCGACAATAAACGAAAATGACAGTTGGACGAAGGAAGAGATAATTTTACACGATGAGAAAAGGGCAGCATTTACGTATTTGCCGTGTGCCTTGGGCGTCGCTACCCCGTAACACGCGACATTAACGTCTTTTATGAAAAAAGAAATGTACGGATACTTCAGAGAAAAGTTGGTAGTGGCAATGAAAATCTCACAGGAAATTGTGTATGTGTGTGTGTGTATATATATAGATAAAAGCCGCAAGTCATAAGTTATTATTGTATTATTATTAATATTATTAATAATATTAATGTTACTCGATCGTTAAGCCTAGCATTATAACGATATGTGATCATATTATAAATTTCGAAATACATAGTCTTATGTTTAATAATGATAACGTCTATCTTGATTCGGTCCTTTACTCCCAAACCTCACGAGGTACCAGCGGCTCAAGTATTTTCTTGTTTCCTCACCACAAATAATCTCCTTTTACGGTATTTGATCGTGCGCTTAACGACACGTACTTCGACACTTGGTTGTCAATTTTTCTTTAAATGGCATAAGCTCGTGATACAATTATCTGCTAATTTGCCCGTAAAGCTATTTAAAAGCGATCCATAAAAGTCTAATTTCTCCCATCGTTCAAAACCGTTGAAATCCATTTCTACGGCAAACAAAGGTAAATAATTCAAGGCCTGAACCTCACACCTGTTCTTGATTATGGTACTGACGTACGAGTTATCGGATAGAATTTCGAACGTGAGTTGATAAATGATACACCCTATCTGCAAATAATAATATCTTGTATCGTGTCGCTGATGAGCGGAATTTTACATACAAATTTCGTGCACAACTCTATTTCTGAAACGCTTTATAAATTAAATATAAAATGCATTTGTTTAAATCATATAGCGCTTGTTTATTTGAAATTTTAAGGTTATCATAGAGAGCTTGTTGTAATTGCTCCACGATAATCGAATATAATAAGTACTTTTAATCCAATGTAGCAGAAAGTCAACATTCACATAAATATTTTAATAAATAAATGAAAAATTAAATAATTCTAAACAACCATTACAATATTAAGATTGATTGTTGTCGCCATTTATAAATTCCTCTTGTCACCTCAAACGCATTATTCTCTGATATCACTAATAATCTTTTGATAATAGCGTTTAAGCGTCATATTTTTAATTTCTTTTTTAACTGTCTAAGTGTGAATACTACATATGTATATTACATATTCTATTATAAGAACTCGGATTAAGTGAATATATATATATAACAGGAGCCTACTTTCTTAATATTATCGTTTAATGTATAAATGGCGTTATTAGTTCTTTATTAATACTTTTATAAGGCCTGGAACAAGAATCAGTGTAGAAATGGGCCACTCGACAACGTATTGTAGAATGTAATAAGTTTGTGAAATAAATTGGAAATAGATTTGAAAAAAAACTGCACTCTTTTACGTTTTCATGCGATTGTGTATTACAATATGCCTATATTTACATGTAATAAATGAAACAAATTGTTTAATAAGAAGATTCGTATAGGACTTACTATAAATCTATTCCTCACAAAAAGCTTTTGCATTTATTATATTCCCGAGAATATAATAAACAATATATGACAATATTAGAGAGTATAATAACAATTTCGCAAGAATAATTCCTTAAGCGATTTTTCTAAGAAACAATTGACCGGTCATTTTTTCGCTTTGATAGGTTTGGTGTTAACGTATATATACATCATTTAATATTAACGATTACAGATTAAATATTGTGCCGTAATGATCAGTAATTTTATTCTTAATTACTTCTAGACCTATTTGCATATATTTGAATTTTTTAAATCGGAATAAAATTTAAATTTCTAATTCTTTTATGCTAATGAATCAGATAAATACTCTTGCGAGCAGTTGTAAATCCTGGGTGAAGTGGATGAATATGAAAAACAAGTTGTTTACGATGTTTCGACCGTGTTGCGCACCATCATCAGGTATATCGACCTAAAGAGTTACATTGATTTGAATTATAGTCAAAGCCTGTAAGAGTATGAAAGATAGTATGTGTAGATAAATAATAAAAGTGCTGATAGAGATTAAGTAAGTTAATTAAGTTTTCTCATCGTTTGACAGTTCTCCTTGAGTAGAGATCCTTTGTTTAAACTAATTTAAACATGTATGTCATTTAATCCTGCATTTAAACACTGATATCCAACGATCGATGGCATTGAGATAGAGTTCGAATTTTTTTATAGTATTTCAAGATTCCCGCCAATGATTCCATAAATGGGTTAATGACACGAGGATAGCACTCCTCAGAAACCAAAGGATTTCGCAGACGCGCGTGGGAAAATCCAGGTCGCCATCGAAAGGAGCCATCCGGCTCAACGGTTAGGAGCATTTTCATGGAAATGCCTGACCATCTGGATTCTCATAGCGACGCCGTAACTGGATCACGCGGAAACGGAAGATAACATTCTCGGGATAAGCCGTTCTTAAATGTGCCCGCAACGCAAATGCCAGTTCCTGAAAATCTACTCGGGACCAAAAGTCGAAGGAGGACAGACTTTAGGAACGAGTGGGATCAAACTTTTCACGGCTGACATGAAAAGTTGATTCGTCGTATCCTTCGATTGACAAGTTCCGTGCTAAGTCGTTTTTGCTCGACTCGTCCTTGAAGTCAATTCGTGTTTTGACTAAAGAATGATGTATAATCACACAATATTTCATTACTTCATCAATATATAAATAATTAGCTTGTTTAGAGTAATTATTGTATAATGTAACATTTTCGGTACACGTAGAGCTACAATTTTCGTTCGATTGTAAAAGTCGATTAAAAGATTGTAAAAGGTTCGATTGTAAAAGTCAGTCGCTATGTAACTTTTCGAAGAGTGAATAGAACCTGCTTATGTATTCGAATTTGGTGAGTAAAAGACGAAGGAAATTAAATATTTAATGAAAGAGGGAGTAGGTCAATATACGGAGATAATATTTTTTGTTATTCATTTGTTTCTGTTGGAAAACTAGTTTCCACTGTTACACGTAATTAATGATTGTTGTATATATAACGATTAAATAAATTTGTGTACTGTGTTCTATATCGCATTTTTTATAATGCCGCGTTCTTTTACTGGAAATATATTTTGCAGCATTAAATTTGTCAGAAAATGTATGTTTCAGCACATTTAATAAATGTGTTTGCGTGTACCGTTTATGGTACACATGGCGCGTAACGTGTTAATCGTTATTCCATCCGTGTGTATATCTCAATTAAAGCAATCGACTAAAGATTACTCGAGATTTTAACACTAAATTTACGGGATCAACGAAAATGGCGGGTTGGTCATTTCCTTTAAAAATTGTACAATAGAACTTTGGGATAGTTTCTGCATTTTTATTTCCAAAAAATGATAAAGCATCGAATTTCGAATAAATTCTTTACTTGGTAAGAATCAATTCATCGTAGATCGGAACACGAAATTCTAGTTCTACCAATCACAATGCACTTCTGACAAATCAAGTCACCGAAATAATACAAAACACGTCTTCTAAGAGCAATTGTCAAAGTGCTACTAACCCCCGAAATCAATCAACAAGAAAAAAAAACAAATTCTTTTCCACTGCCCCTAATAAACAATCTTATTCAAGTTATTCCTCATTATACAACATGCCCCACAATAACACGATCCGCAGTCTTCGGTCATCGTCAGACACAAATACCGTGGCAGGGATTAAATCAGCTGGCGCTAACGCGGAAAAAAAATTCTGCGCAAGCCTGAAAATTTAATCATGATCTCGCAGTAGGAATTTCTCCCGGCTAATATCGCCGACAGTCAGCGGGGTCAAGAGGGTTACGTAGGGTAATTTAAGGTAAGGGAATCTTAATCTCGTCGGCGTTTGGGCGAAAGAGAGACAGAGAGAGAGAGAGGGAGAGTGGATGAGTGAGAGAGAGACAGAGAAAGACAGTGAAAGAGAAAGAGAGAGAGAGAGATGCGCGATGGGTCGAAATCTGGCGGAGGTGGAAAGGACGAAAGGAATGAAGGTCCACCTCGCAGATTCTCTACCTGGCACTCGCAGCCCCCGGGTGTAATTCCAGTAATTTAATTCCTTGTCTTAAGAGGGGCACGATCGAGGGGAGCGCTCGAAATGGAAAGAAAAGTGGTATGGACCGTGGAACGAGTGCGGAAAATTTCCTGGGTTGGATTGCCCCTAGTTCTGACAAATCATGATTTGTTGTTCCAGACGATCACTGGCGTGGCAGTCGAACTTCGCGGGGAATTAATTATTGCAAGGGGAAGGAGCAGAGAGGCCGAGTGTAAGATGGAAATAATCTACAAGGGATGCTGTCTTCGTGTATACCAAGCGCATTAGAAATTCGAGTGATATAGGCTCTTGGATGTGTGCGCGCGCGCGCGCGCGCGCGCGTGTGTGTGTGTGTGTGTGTCTATGTACAGGAAAATGCGTGGCTCTTTGGCCACTCAAATGTGGATCTACCATGAATAATGATTATGCACCACGTAATATATTAATATAAAAAAATACTTTTTACTGATAAACAGAATTATTGTTAATTGGGACAAGTATCTACTTTTTTTATTTTGTGCTTAAGGTCGAAAGGTCGATTACTCAGAGTTGGTACATTGGGTACATTTTTTGATCGTCAATAATAATAACGCGATATTTAACAAACTATGAGCCTGTTTTATAAAACTTACAGTTCCTATATTATGAGTTCTTTATAAGATTTATATAGGATATTGGAAAATAAAACTTGGAATGCAGGATCCGTTAGTTTAATGAAACGAGCCCATGGTACCCCTCTGTCACTTTGTTACGTGACTCTGTAGAGAAAAAACAGCGCTAAAACCTCTACAGGAATCATATTTTGAAACATTATGAATTTACAAATTTGACATTATAGTGAAGGAAAAAAGTAAACCAGTGCATACAACGTGTCTAATCCTATCTATCATATATTATTAGTTCCTACTTTTTCTACGACAGATTTCTAGTAAATTGAGCTCTCAAAAAGAAATATTCTTCTATTGCTAACATTTGGCTCTTTTGACTAATAAGTTTGTCGATCACTGGCCTAGGGCACTGCGAAGAACAGTCTAATTTGAAGAGTCGAGAAGAGGAGTCGAATTTAAGCCGCCGTAGATGAAATGCGTCAGGTTACGAAAAACCTAGTTTTCCCAGCATTCTTCCTCTAAGCCACTACCTAATATTTCACCCAATCCCACCTCCTTCACTATACATCATTCTAGTACCCGAGTAATAAACCCATATACTCCACCAACTCACTGTACATCGAATGTTCTTCACCATACTTTCACAATAATGTCTATCACCACCCTTATTAAAACCACAAACAAATTATCCCAACGATGTACCCATTCGCGGCAAAATTGCGAATTAATCGAGGAGCTTTTGCCAATAATTAATATCGCGCCGCACGATTGTTAAAAGTCCAGGGCGCAGAATTGAACGATGATGGGCAAAGGCACGTCGATGGGCAAAACTGGGCGCAGAGGTGAATATTAATATGCAAATTAGGAGGTAGAGGCAGAAATTACACGGCGCGGATTATGCGGAGCGTTAAATTCCGCTAAGGGTACGTTATTAGCTCCGTTGATCTACAATAATCGCATGTACGATTTCGGTAGGATTTTGAGCGTACGGGCAAACCGCACGCTGCCGACATTAGTTGGCCGACGGTAGCAGCGGAGTGCACCAAATCCTCGAGAACAAGCCTGGTTCTTAACGTCCCTTGTTGCAGCCACCAGAATGATGGTTATACAGCCCGAAGGCACACTGCGCAATCACTGCGCCGGTTAATCCGGTTTTCGACGATTTACTACACTTGCACGCGGTGCGGGCAAATCGAGATTGCATTGGTAATGTGTGTGCAGATTATGATGGCGATGGTCAGGAAAATCTTATCCCGCGAATAAAACGCCTCTAATTGGCACACGGTTATCGCAGTTCCCGAAAACGTGGCCAAAGCATCCCAAATCGAAGTTTAATACTTGTTTTTTTTCGTTTTTTTTTTCGTTTAAGATACTGGCAGCTCGGAATTAATTTCAGGTTTAGCGCTACTCCCATACTCTGAGCGTGAAATAAAAGATAAATGAATTTTTATCGGTTTTTTTTTTAAGTTAAGATTATATTACACGTATGAAAGCTTTATTTGGTATGTATTATGAGTAAAGTAGGAATGTGAGAATTTAAAAAATGACTATTATTAGAAGCCTTTATCGGAGTATATGAATTTCAAGCGTAACATTTTTAAGCCGAGCATTAATCGAGCTCTTTGACACAAGTATTTATACAAATTTTGGTAGTAAAGGTACTCGCTTTGACCTGTAAACCATTTAAATGTACTGTTACTATATATGATATACGCGATACTATTTATCGTAGCCATGCAACTTAATTATAGTATTGTGAAGCGAATCTAAAGATTATTATAATTGTGTTCCATGTAATTCGTAAATGTAAATGACTAGATAAACTATAATGTGGTGAAGCAAAACTATCTTATACGTGCGTATTACGCCATTTGCATCGCAGTAAAAAATGGAAAATATGCCCTAAGTATAGATAAACAGTAATAAATAAAAATATGCCTTACGATCTTCATTGGCTTAATAATTAATTTTCGTGTTTTATTTTTAGGATTTTCTATGTTTCGGTAATTTTCGTGTTTCATTTTTAGGATTTTCTATGTTTTCAGCTTTTCAATTTGACAAAGTCTGCGTGTAAATCTGTTTTCTGGCGATAATGGCGCGTATATACCTTTCTGACGCAAATATTTTGAAAGAAAAGATAACCAGATAAACAGAGTAATAAGATAATAATAAACGTGTATGGTTACCTATCTTTATAATTCAAGATATCCTGAAAAACACTTAAAGAAAATATAAACAATACTATGCAATGAAACAAGTCGGAAAAACGGTAAAAAGTACTTTATTAATACTTTTCCTTCAATAATCGTTGATTCAAAAACAGACCCTTATTATCCTATCATGGATAAACTTGGAAATGCTTCAGGATGGAATACAGACAATAAGTCATTGTTGCCAGTTAATAATATTATATCTTGCTACATTTTAAATAAGACAAGTCTGACATTATACAAAAGACCCGAGAATATCCATTATATACGCGTGTATTGTCAAAGACAACTGCACCTCGAACCTCCTCTGAATCGACCTTAAATTTTCATTAAATTCCTAACACAAGATTCCTCTTAGCTTTATTCAAAACCTGCTGCTTTCAAAATCAAGATGTCCAATAATATCGTTGGTGAGACAATAATCTAGATAATTATAATGCACGATTACCAAAACTCATATCAGTAAACGCTTTCGAAAATTTTCCACGCATAAATGCAATTGGGCAGAATGAAAGGAGTCTATGACTTGAATGAATCAAGCGTGAACAACTGTATTCAAAGCGCATGCCGAGTTTCAACCAATAATCCAACCGTGAATTGAGCTTGTTAAAACCGCACTAAACCTCACTTCAGAAAATATCATCCAGCCTACAGAGGGAATACGTGTGTGCGTGTTTATATAATAGCGACATAAGGTACCTCAATTTGGCAAAGGGAGAGTTGTGTGTTGGACTTCACGGCGTAAATTCGCAGTGCGAATAACGGACGCTAATGTTTGCTCCATTTAAACGCCCAGCTTTATATTGATTAATGCTGTACGCTCATAGGAAAAGATGGTTTATCAATACATACCCTCTCATTGTTATTGCTAAACACCCAGAAAGCCTTTATTTTACTCGCAAAATTGGTGAATCCATCCGCCCCATTAAAGTTCATGGCATAATTCCAGTGAGTGGAAATTACCATTTATGTGGTAAATATGTAAATTTATTCGTTTAAAGACACAAAGGACAATACGTTGAATTAGTAATGTAAAATCGGAACAGTATATTAAATTATTAACCTGAAAAGGCACCAGATCAAGAAGAATAATGTCTTCTATTCGATTAAGTGTTGCACGTCCATCATGTGTGGAGGATTAACTTCATTGGCGTCGTTGCTTTCCTAGACGTTTGTTTTAAATATTTCTGGCAAATAGTTAAGCCGTTTATCTTTTCTATCTGGAGATGAAATAGATACCTGTTCTTCTCTAACATGAAATTCCAACCCTTTCAGGATGTTTTTGTTAATCAAAAGAACGTTTCGCATTATCGCATCCAGAAAGATATACAACATTATTAAACATGCTCATCCATAATTACGCTTGCTGTGTTCGACTCTAAGATATAAAAATCATCTGAGCATATTTCTCGAAATTTTAAGATACTATTGGGTTACGAAGAAAGTATTTCCTGTTTTCAAAGACAGATTTTCCCTAACAAGGATCAACAGTTTTATAAACACGCAATAATGAAGTTGCCAGAAAGATGGCAAAGGGTAATCAAACAAAATCCAAAGTATATTATTGATTAAGCTTTGTTCTTTCTATAAAAATATGACTTTAATTTTACACTACAAAACCGAAAGTACTTTCTTGCCAAGCTGATAATTTAGATTCAATGATCCTTGTGTGGTGTGCGAGGTTTGCAAAATACAGAGAGAGGAATCACAGTCAGAGTCAGGAACAAAGTAAAGAGCTGGAGTATAAAGCAAAACTATATCACGGTAATACCAATAAAGCATCCTCACCTACCAGCACAACTCTCCAACGAAAAAACACTTGAAACCAAGCAGGCCCATCGATCCAGCACAAAAGTACAGCCTACAATTCCAGCGAGTTTAACCAACATTCAGGCTGATTCCGGCTTTCGTGACACTAATCCGCGTAGGCTGCAAAGCCGGAATAATAATACGAAATGATACAGGCACCGGCACGGCCTGTGGCCGGTAGAATATTGCTCTATTATCGTACACCGGTGCGGAATCGATCACGGATATCTGTAAGCCTCGATGTGCAGGTGCATAAATCGCATTCCGGCCGCGTTTGCGTGCGGCATGGACCGTTGATTCTGCATTCTGCGGCATCGGCTGACAACCATGCAACCGCATCGCCATAATGATATTATTAAACGATTCGGGCTGCAGCATCGGCGCGTCCGCATTCGGGCTCTGGATTCGAACGCAAATATCTGTTAGGAGAATGATAGCGTCGGCATCATCGATGACCATTCGCCAGAATCGAGCCGTTTTCGAAGGCTTGCCGACCGAAACCACGTCAGCGGATCTTTCGCGCGGCCCTCTTTCTCAGTTCGGATGATTGAACCGTTTATTCTGAAAGCGAAGATGAATCGAGATATTTGAGAATTTGCGTTTCGTTGAGATTATGAATATATGTACACGATGTCGATGTGTTACGCCGCTTAAGTGTATCTAAGAGAGTTAAATCTACGATTCTTATTGAATAGCGATTGTTAAATGGGTAATATGTGTTTTCTTGCCACGAATGGAGTTGAGCCACTTTCAAAATTAACAACTAGATTTGTGGTAGAATTCGAAGGAGCCCAAGTAAATTCGACGTAATTTAAAATGCTTCAAATTGAAAAAACGGTACTCGATTTCTTTGATATTATATCTTAATCTTTTATTTTATATTATGTCATTATGTAAATTACATAAGAATTGACTGCTCATCCTGGTGCTTTGAGGGTATATATAGTAATAAATCCGCATTTTCGAATGTTATTAGTAATGGTTTGAATTTAGGCCACTATTAAAGTAATGTTTTTAATTATTAAAGTAACCGCGAAAATTTGTGTTTCAAATTATCGTATCGTCTGAATATACTCAATTGAAAAATGTTGTTTATGATAACCAACTTAACGTTGTACACGTTACTACAGTTAGTGAAAAAAAAATTGTCCAATAGAGTTAGGCCATTTTCAAAATAATCGTGAATTGTTTTTGGAGTACAGTAAAATTTCCGTAAGAGTAACACAAAAATACTTTTCTCAGCAGCATTTTAGTAGCTCCTAGGCTTATACTATCTTAATTGGACCCAGCTAAATGCGCGATAATAGACACAAAGCGACACCCGGCGGTACTCCTTTGAAAAAAAGTTTTAAATATTCTCAACAGTGCCTCACACAATATATAAATTGTGTACCATTTCGACCACTGTGCACAATCCCTATCAATCTCCGGACTAAATACTAAGCTAAAACAACGAGACTTAAAAATCAAGAATTCCATGTAAAAAACCAGAAAAAACAGCACATGACCTATAAAAGTAAATAAAAATCATATCTCTAATTTAATAATACGATAAATTCCATAAATCTATTTAACGATCACCAATGATATCGATAAATAAATAAAAATATAAACTACAGTCCTTGATGATTTACGATGTTAATAAATAAATGAAAACATAAACTATACTTCTATTATCAGTCTCGTGGAGGGATAATTATGATGGATAATCACTTTCATTCCCACAAACTTACTCATTTTAAAAGTACACCATTTAAATACTTCTGTACAACAAGAAGCAAGAAGATAGCCAGGAGGAATACCTCTTATTACCCGTTACACGTTATTCGTAACCCTCATCAGACGCGCGAGGTTTGTTTACGAACGACGGATACGAGCCATCAGAGGCTGGTACCCGCAATCGGTACGCGCCTCGACACTTTTATCATCCCACAAGAGCAGCGTACGTCGTTAACATCCAGAAGGGGATCTACGCGGCCAACATCGTCGTGTCATCGGGGCGCTGTTAAAGGTAGCGATCCTACGAGCCCCGGGTACGATGCGAATATGCAGCGTGCAGATATCGGAGATGCACTCGACATCGCAGGTGGAACATCGCCCCAGGGCGGCACGTAGCACCAGTTAGCAGGCGGCAGGAGTACGCACTGAATGCTCGACGATCGGGCTGTAAACGTTTGGTGGAATGGTCAGGCGGCCAATATTATCTTGAATCATCCTTAACGAGCTGCGAGAGCCCGTGCTCGATAACGGTATCGGGGAGTACCGACTCCGTGGCCGCACGTGGAAGGCTTCGTTCGAGATCTCGATCACGTACGGAAGGAAAGCACGCGCGTGTCGCGGACCAAAAGTCCGCCTGCGACCACGGATACGTACTCTTATTACTCCTGCCAGCGGATCCGAAACGGATCACGTCGCATTTTCTCCCGAAGTCTGTTTACAAATTTATCCCCGTAACCTGCCACGAATTTCGATCGCCCTGTGTACCCTCCTGTGGTCGTTAGAGGACTATTTACTCGGATCACGCGTCGCCCTCGCGGGATATTGCGCCGGAATGAACGCGACGAAGGATGTGTCTAGGGCTAAAGATCCGAGCAGTTTACGTTACATCTTTATATTATATGTATGAGCCGTTTATTTGGAAAGGGACTTAAGTTTAATGTGTGTATTAGGAAGGCATGGCTTTTTTGCTGGTGACGTATTTAAGACGATTCGTGAATGTGGTCTTATCGAGTAGTTATATCTCAGTTTTAATGATTTCTGTATATGGTTATTGTGGAGCTAAATTTTAGTCGTCAGAACGACATGGAGTGTGAGAAAGTCGATAATTTTTGTCCATATAGTGCGTGAAACGAAATTCATTAATGGTTTATTAAAATTTAGGAATACTTGAAAAATAGAAACTATATACTTAATATAAGGTTTTACTCAATTTATTTTATATTTCTTTACAACGCTTTAAAAACACAATGTATGCAATTCGGGTAATCTAAATATATAAATTATATAACAATTTATTGCTCATCTACATTTTGTGTATGTTGGAAGGGTTTGAAGAAGTTCTGGTGCTTTTGTGGTATATGTCGTAGTAAGTCTATCGTGTCATATTTTGTTCCTGTAATTCTCCGTATACTTTAATAAAGTGGTGTCAATACCATATTTTCGAATTTTCTCGGGCTACCCCTAGTCATAATAAATCCAGAATATTCATTGATATCTTGCAGAAAATTGTTTATGGTTCTTTTCTTAAAAATCGCATCCAGTATATTTTTAACCGATTTATTGTTTCTCCATTTGTATTCTTTATCCCTTTAAAAACCTCTTTTTCCATCTCATTACGAATAAAGTTATTCTTTTTTTGCACTTTTTGATTATGATATTGTGGGCTTGTTTGATTATGATTTATGATAATCTTGAAAGAAACAGTATGTTAATTAATACTAATGAATTCAAATAACTCACATCACTGCCTTCGCACATTTGAAAATCCGCACTTTCGGACATTATCAATAATGTACTGGACTCAGGCCACTTTCAAAGTAACGTTTTTAATTATAAAAATTGCAAAACACGTGTTAAAATCGAATTGCAATAGCGTGAAGAGATATACCCTACACGCCTTAAACGAAAACCAAAGGTAAGTCCGAAAGCAACCAAAAATCCAAAAACCATTACCAATTTATCCCGCGATGGTCACCAGCAGTCACGTCATGACAATCCTACCTCACTCGAAAATGCAAGACAAAACGCACTTTTTTTACACTTTTTATTACATGTTGAAGTATTTTCGAACGTAAAAAAAAACTAGACATTTTAAAACCAGAATTCGTAACTTCACCACACTGTAAAAGGGTTGATAAACGATAGTCGCCAGACGGTCGAAGGATAAACTCCTCGTTAAGATGATTCAACCGGCGAGGAATTCTTCTATGACGAATGTCCTCTAGGCGCGTTATTTATTGCCGGCCATGATTCCCCCGATATCGTCCATCCCCTTTCCTTATAGGATATCTACTTTTGGTAGCAAATAAGAATGTTTTCGCCCGCATTAGAGGCCGAATGGATGATCTATGAACCGCCGCTCACCGAGTCCCGTGGAGAAATAAAACGACGAGCGAAGCTCTCTCGCCGAGGAGCAAACGCTAATGTATGCCCTTTACAAGAAATAATCCGATTTGGATTATATGAAACGGGCCGTTTAAATGAGGTCTTGTTAACAACGATGAATTTCCATTTTACGGAAGATTAACGTAGAGCTGGCAACGTATTACGACATTACTGAATAATAATGCAATGTTATTTGGATAATGTTTTAATTGAATTCCAATATTATTATAATAATATATGAATGATAATTATTTATATATATATTATTATGAATTATTATCTATATTATTATATATTATATTTATAATAATAATTGTATAAATATTATTATCAATATTGGACTGTTCACCATTGGTCCGTAGAAAAGATTTATTAGATGGTATTAATTTCTCAATATATAGACTATCGTGAATAAAAACAGGGGATAAAGTATTTAATTAATCTCCAGGTTTAAGACGACATTCGGACTATCAGGACCACACGTGCTCTTATATATTTTCCGTTACATACTCGTTAACACTGTCAATGAAGTGCAATGTTCAATCCGTGAAACGAGGTATGGCGAACCCGATTGCTATACCGAGCAACGTAGGTTCAATTGACAGCGTAACTAGTGGTTCGCGTGATTAATTTCGCAGCGAAGAGTGTCGTGTTCCCTGGGCGTTTCCGTAAGCACAAAAGCCTAGGCGATCAGCGCGGCGCCACGCTCGAGACGAACGTCGTACGGCATTAATCTCCACGAAGGGATTTTTGCATTCGAAGGTTAATTTGAAATTGTATCAATTTGAATGCCGCAAGGAGATTCGTGGAGCTACCAGATACTAACTGACATATTACTCTGCTACCTCGTCTAATCGCAGCAATAGATAATGGACAATGAATACAATAATGGACGATGAATCGAAAATCTTCATATAGTTGCCTGGAATGTTGAACATAAAGAATATTTACATATAACAATCCAGAGGAGTGAGGGTTAAGAGAAATTTGTCTTACGTTGTCCTTAATCCTTATTGTATCAGCGCATTTTTATAGAACAATGATCAGTAGATCGACGGAAATTTAACAAATTAATTGCTTTATTTCTAAAGTGGGAAAATGTTGAAGTGAAAATTACAGAATAATAATGGGGGTTGAAAGAAACGAATAGATGCGTGTATGTAATGTATGGATTTGTATACATTTTTAAATTGATACTACCGTGTACTGTATGCAAAGCGATGTTCTCTCGCAATGCTCGGTGAGGAATGCTTCTGAGCGACTCAAAACTCATGCGTGACATCGAGAAACAATTGCTGATCTAACAGGACCTAACAGGTTTCTTCAAATATCACGTTATGCCGCCTGTGTGTCTTGGAATATTTATAATATCGCGAATATGACGGCATTTGATGCTTTTGAAATATTTATGTCCCGATTATGCATTCAATTTTTTTAAAATATTTGTAATGCCGCAAATGATATTCTTGGAATATTTATAATATTGCGAATATGGCGGCATGCGATTTTCTTAAAATATTTGCAATGTCACAAATTTGGTAGTATTCGATTTTCTTAGAATATTTATAATGTCGCGAATATAGCGGCATGCGATTTTCTTAGAATATATGTAATGTCGCATATTTGGCAGTATTCGATTTTCTTAGGATATTTATAACAGCGAAATTCGTTTGCTAAAGGTTAATAGGGCCAAGAATAGCTCGACGAAGATCAACGATCGGTGATATATGTAAAATAGCGTTAATGCACGCCACACGGTTAATTTCACACCGTCGATCGAGGAGCGAATTACGAAACCGATTTTACACGTAGCAGACGAAGTGCGTATAGCTGGATGTAGAGCGGATATATCAGGAGAACACCAGGAGGGAGGTTTCGCGCGAGAAAGGGTGAGCTAGCTGATGTGGCGATCCTATGGGAGTGCTTGAACCGTGATCACGTTGTTAACCCTCCTATATCCCACTCCCCTCCTTCAGCAAGGATCATACGTCTTCTATATACATATACATTTCCAACTCCCTCGTGCCTTTCTCTCTTCACCGCACGTTATTCCTTGTTGCACTCTGGCAACTTTAAAGCGTTGGCCTACGCCGAGGCACGTTGCCTTGCTTCCTCTGTAGTTTTGTAACAGACGCTTATATGCGTCTTATCATATACATGTATATGTGTACATATACGCGCGCGCGCGCACGTACGTACGTATGTATGTATGTATGTATGTATGTATGTATGTATGTATACACAGTATGCATATACATATATATATATATATATATATATATATATATATAGTATATATATTGAGGGACCTATTTGTATTAAGGAGAATGAAAAGTGGCTTGATGAATTATGCGGGACGCTGCTCGTAAATACGTTCGATATTAAAAAACACGATAACCGTATTAATACTAACAAACACCATAATACTAATATTCTAAACTCGATCTACTCTAGTAACTAGTAGTGACTACTCGATAACGCTGTATAACTCTTAAACTCGCTCTCGATCTTTCTTGCCTCACGGCCTCTTCTGCACTCCCTGTCTCGCTCGGCTCTCGGTCAAATGCGCACTAAGCCTTTCTAGGCTATCTACAGCCCGCGATGCACTATCTACCGTCTTTGTCATCCAGCTTAGACTAAAGCAGCCCTGCCGATACACACACGCGCGCGCGCGCACACGTGTATGTGCCCCGAACACGAGGGTTCGTTGGCTCAGAGCACGTGACAGCTTCGCTATAGCTACGCATTTTCTCGTATCGTGTGTGTGTGTGTATTTATTTATTTATTTATTTATTTATTTTATATTAATCTTTAATTTAAATAATCATCATATAATGACATGACAAAATGCCGGCATCGAAAAGATATTTCTATCTTTACACATAATTTAGAAATCAAAAATCTTAATTAAAGAGCCATGACCATGCAACGATTTGGATTGGAATAGGTTACGAAGTTAGTGTAAAAATAATCGTGATTTGAATTGTTCACCTTAACTGTATGTCCTGATATAATACTTTTTTTGAGATCGTTCAGTTTGATTCGATGACGTACGTGGACTCCTTACCTCACGTACTCCATGATTTCTGACATTATAACACAAGATATGATGATAGCGAGCAGCTTTTCGCATACTTTAAACAATGCTCCATCTGCTCTTCTGAAATTAGTGTTCAGTCGATTAAACAGACATTCGAGTGTGGGAGTTAAATAATGTGACCACGGTTGTATAGCTTAATAAATAAATTCAAAGGGTATAATAATTCAATTGAATTTCAATAATGTAATGTGATCTGAATAATATTCAGTAATGTAATGTTATTAATAATAACTAGTGCAGTGATATCTCGCTTCTGAGAATTATGTGAAATATTATATTCGGCACAGATTTACAGAAGATTGCACAAAACACTAACAGGCACTAAGGTTTAGTAATAATAAAACATGCAGTAACAATGTCGACTTTTTATTTGTACGATTTGTTTTGTGCGGTATATGAAAATTCTAATCCAATTAATAATCAAATAAACAAATAGTAGGTTTGATTGGCCATTTAGCTTGTTCGATGTTTAACATGTATCTCATCACATGACATAAATAGCGGGTCAGCCGATTGCATTGTATGTGTGTTGAACTCTATAATCGTAAATCACAGAGAGTTGCTGTTATTCGTCTCTGATCTGCGCAAGTGACAAGTCCGTTATATTAATTGACGTCCTTCACAGTGATTTTGAAAAGTTTTGTACGCGTAAACTAAGTAAATATTTTAATAAAATATTTAAAAATGTTCGCCTGTGTATTTTCTAAATCAGATTCCAAGTACCTGCCAAGCCTCGTGCCTTGATTTCGTATTAAAAAAGCAACTCCTCGTTATTTAGTAAGGTTTTGCGTTATTTTCTATACGAGACTTTTTGTATGCGCTCCCTATTCCCTGCGCAAAAAAATATTTTTCAATTCTGCTGCGAAAACTATGTCTTATAGCCACTCGTGAAGTTTTCTGCGATTTCTTTTTATGCCGTCCCTATCCACCGCACAAAAACAGGTTTGAGTGTAGATAACTGGCAACTGAAAAACAAAATAGAAATTCTAAACTTAATAGCACAAAAGCACGCTAACAGTACTCCGGATCTCAATGCTCTGCTGAATCTTTTTTATGCTCCTACTAAAGCTCGCTGATTTTTCGGCGCTCATTACGCGACTCGCGTCTTTTCTCTCGACCACTTGCCAAATCCTGGCCTCCGACACGTATGCACTGACAAACGCACGCTGTTCGCAATTCCACAATGGCAAGGGCATCAGACCTCCGCTGTCGTCTAAAATCCGAACGAACAAACACCTTCGATCCTCCATCGTTGTTCTCGCGTACAGCCCTCGACTTGTGCACATTGCACAGTTCGCCCTTCACTTCGCACTGCTGTTCCATAGCACGTGCTTAGCCCTTGCGCATACACTCACAGCGGCGGACACAGACGAGCGGGGCTGCATCAGCCATAGGCATGCAGCGTAGCAAGCAGAGGCCGTCAGTCACCGATCAACGATCCCTGGATAACCGGTGTACAGCGCTAGGTACTTTGCTCCACGGGATTTACACTGTTCTTGGCTTTTCGCCTCTCCAGGATACGGCCAGCGCCAGAGTAGATGGCTGCACGGCCCGTTTGTATGTATCCAACGAGCATGTCCGATACGTGCAGGTTTGACATTTATGAGAAAGTCGTGGACGTACGGACATTTTAACGCGTCGAAGGAACGACCTCCTGCGAGTGGGCGACATCAAAGCTCGATCTCGTAATGTCAAAGCTTCCTGATCCCTCCACAGCTTTAGCTTCTTATACTAGGTTTGTTCGATGACTTTGCGTAACGGATTTATTATTGTAAAAGTGACTTTAAGTGTTGAAGAGTTTGGAATAAAGTTTCGAACTAAAGTTTCTTTGGTTTGTTATAGTTTAAGGATTTAGAGTGAAGTTTTGAATCGAAGACTTTGTATTTAAAAGTTAAGGTAGGAGTTAAAGGGTTTGAACTAAAGAGACTTTAAGAGTTGAAAAATACTCCGAATGTTGCTAATAATCGCTCTTCTTCCATCGCCTTGTAGCCGAAACACTCTTCGCTCGGTTGCACGCACGTTTTTTATAATATTTAACCATTCTCACGCAAGACTGTTTTCACGTTTCAAAATAATATGCATCAATTATATGGAACCCCTGATTTTTAATTAATATATTATTCCCTCTTCAATTATTCGAGCCACACAACCATCGCCAAAAGATTATATTCTACACGCGAATGTCGAACTCGCAAAACAGAACTTTAATTTCAGAAAATCAGAAGAAGCGTTGATATAAGTGTACCAACAAAGATGCTCGCTATGACCACTTTAATACGTGTTATTATAAATTATCGAGCAAGTGAGGTTACGTGTATCACACTAACAAACTAACACACATTAACATAATCCATTAGATACTTTGTTTGTCGATAAAGAATATAACCGAGATCTTAACAAAAATTAATCAACCACAAGAATAAATACATCCGGATATACATATATATATATATATACATGGACTACTACATATATTATATAAGAAGAACGAATACATAATAATGATACTAAACATGTTATATAACAAGAATAAATTGCTCTCGACATATCCAGTATCTCTAAAACAGAGTTTGCATCTCGACCGAATATTTATCCGGTAGCAGGTTTGAAGCAAGCGCGGGTCGATATAAAATGAGCCGATCTCCGTTACGAGCGCGCGGAACGAATGGAATCGTATCAGGTAAGTGCGCGATATCTATCAGTTAAGCGCCATAAATCCCAGGGCAGTGATTTATGCGGCGCTCATCGGCGTAAACTCGGTAAACACCGTACGGCGACCTAGAAGCGCTCTAAATTAAAGCCGATCCGATACTGCGCTAACCGAAAACAATGGCCGAACAGATGTACATCCAGCGGGAGGTCAGTAATTCTCCAAAATTCGGGCGAAAACATTCCGCGAGGCTTTATCAATCTCACGCTGCGCTATAGATTTGGCTAAGCGCAGGCCAACGATGGCGCTTGAGCTCTTATTAACACTTCACTGGCTAGAGGGTGTAACTGCAAATTACATGCTCAGAGCTTAACTTTTGTTTGGCAAAATTTAGATGAAGGATAATGTAGGTACATATTTTTTTTTAACGGCTTTTATTGAAAAATTATAATCTGTTATGTACATAACGATAAATAATTGTGATGGTAACCGGAGCAAAAGTGTATGGTACATATACTCCCACAGATTTTTTTAAATTACATTTATTCTTATGCATATCAAGTACTTTTGTATGTATATTATAGTTAAGAAGTATAATTTGAAAATATTTTTAAAAATCTAATTTAAAAGTATATTATATTTGTATATAGTACATTTTGAAAGTGTCAAATAATTTTAATTGCATGCTAAGCATTCAAAGACTCGTACATGCCATAATTCAGCGATGTACAGACAATTCAAATATTTTCTGCGGTGTTCTTCGAAGATTACTTGAGAAATTGGAAGAAGATAATCTGGACGAAGTGTGGTTGATTTTGGACAATGCAAGTATTTACAAGAAGCAAGAAGTGCGTGATCTTGTTGGTCTAGACAAGGCAGACTTTAATTTTTTTACCACCAATGCTAAACCCTATCAAAGAAGTCTTTTCCAAAATCGAGTTTAGTGCAAGAAATGTGTTAACTGCGCTCTTGAATCGGCAAAATTTAGTAGATGTGATCGACAACATATAATATTTGCATTGGATAATAAAATATTTGCATTGGAAAAAAAATACCGCTCTTAATTTTTATCCTTAAAGAGAAATATTATTACGTCACTAAGCATTAATGTTTTGTATTTCGATTTTGAATGTCACTTATATTCGGAGTTTCCTGCACGTGCCTGTGCGCGCGTGTGTGTATCCATTTACGCCTGCGTACGTACATACAAACTACAGAAACCATTCCATTTAAGTAAATGAGACTCATAATTGGGAGATGAAGCCCCTGTAAAGAGTATGGAATGAAAGGCAGGATACTTGAAATATTAAAAAGCGTTCTGCCGCGTGTACCATTTTCGGCGCACGCTCAACTTATTGGTGAAGTCGTATCTCATATTTTTTCTAATCTCGTCAAATAACTGCATAAATGGTTAAAATGATGGGTTAGTAATTTATTAGGTATATTTTCCACTATAAGAGGATTATTTAGTCTTAGATTATTGAGTAATATTAATCCGCAAGAAATTTGTACAAACATTTTCGACAACACCATGCTACAGATATTTCAGAAAAGAAAGCAATGAAGGAGAAAGAAGAAAGTATATCCAATTAACGGTTCACATATCGCAATAAAATGATGGAAATTCTTTGCAAATAAACATTCCACATATGCACTCTACATATAAGATATAATTTCTGTTTTTCGGTTTTTTGTTGTACGGTAATTTCTGTTTTGGTTTTTTTGTTGACGAAACAGGTGGATCAATGTAGTAATTAAACTAACGACGAAAAACAAATCGCCCTTTATCGCTGTATTCTGGATATTCAAATCCATGTCGCATAAATATCTCATAATACTTCGTTACCATAAATATGACACATTTTCGCAAATTACAATGCGTTTTGCTGCGTTTCTATTTCGATATTGAACAACCGCACCTTAACTCACTACGATTAATCTCTTAAATCTTATTACCGCTTTCATAATATTAACTCGGACAAATAAAAATCGCTTTAAAGTAATTCCACGCTCATTCTTTAAACCTAATACGTACACACGCTTTCTCTATGGTATTTTACATTTCGCGCGTACGTCCGAAAAATAAATCACGGTCGAGGGCCGTTTTAAAATATTCAAGCTAAGTCGATTAAAATTTACGGCGTATTTTCAACAAAATTAATTTCTGCCCCCGATAAAAGAAATATTTAACGCGCACGCTTTGTGACTATCAACGCGAGATACCGCCGGTTGTCGAGGCGGCTTTGATCGAAACGAGGTTCGTGCGCCGCGGTTTTGGACGGTTGCACTACCCACGGGAGATGCACTCTCTTTGTTACAGGGGTGTAATCCAATGAAAAGGCCGGTGAGTGCAGATAGCATCTATTAAATGTCGACAAACGGGAGGTTGTAACGATATTTGCGGTGGACGAACTGCGAATACGGTAGTCGCGGTTCGGATTGGCGCTAAAGCTTACCGGCTGCGGGGACTAAAATGCAATCTGCGAGTGGTAGATGGGATCGATACGCCATGTAATTCATGACCAAAATATTTGTCGTTGGTAGATCCGCTAAAATACTTCCATTTGTATGGCGTTATGAACCGGCGAGGATTATCCGCATCCCCCGCACGGTTATCGATTTATATGCCGAAAATTCCATCATTGCTGATACGCACAAACGAAGTGGAGAGAATAACCCGCCGTGCGCGCGTACTGTCCTACTGGAAATTATGGAATCTCGTGCCGCTACCACTATTGGCGTGTCATAAGAGAAAATCCAGGAATATCGATTGCGGGTCTAGCCGCCCGGCGGATTGGATTTTTTTAACGCGTACTTTTTGCTATCACTTTTCGATAATGAAAATGATACGACGCACAGCAGTGGTGATCATTCGAATTTTTGGTTTCACTCGTGGGAGTAAAGAACGGGCCTGCTGAGTATGAGATATAAATAATCTAAAAGGAATGCAGTCTGGTATGTACAAGGCGCATAGAAATTTCGAGTAGGCTCTTGAATGTATGGAAATGCGTATGTATCTGTGTGTGGGAAAATGCGTGAATGAGGCACTGAGTTTGGGGACTGACTATATTAGTCAAAAGAGCCAAATGTCGGTATTAGAACGATATTACCTTTTTCTGAGAGCTAAATTTACAAGAATGCTGTTGGAGAAAAACTGGGGACTAATAATATATGATGGATAGAATTTGATATGCTCCATGTATTGGATTGCCTTTTTCCTCCACTATAATGTCAAATTTGTAAACTCATAACGTTTGAAAATATAATTCCTGTGGAGATCCTGCGCCATTTCTTCTCTAGAGTCACATAACAAAGTGAGAGAGGAGTACCAGAGGCTCGTTTCATAAAACTTCCGGATCTGGTGTCACGAGTTTTTTTCTTCAAATATCCTATAATATAGACATTTTAAATAAAGAACTTGTAATACAGGAACTGTAAGTTTTATGGTAGAGGCCCATAATTTTTTAAATATCGCGTTATTATTATTGGTGGTCAAAAAGTGTACCCAATGTACCAACTTTACGCGATTAAGGTTTTGACTTTAAGCAGTGCATAAAAAACAATAGATATTTAATATAATTAATAATAATCCTGTTTATCGATAAAAAGTATTTTTCATTATTAAAATATTACATGGCACATAGCCATTATTCGTGGTAGAGCCACATTCAAGTGGCCAAAGAGCCACTTGCCGCGAGCAAGCCGCGTTTTCCGACCCCTGCTCTAGTGCATTTCGAGGATAGTCTAGTTTGAACAGTCTAGTTTAACCCATTATTTACCATTGTCCCTTTTTTGGGACACTTGCTTTTTATTTATTTCTATCTAAACAGTGAAACGTTTGGTTTTGATCGTTCTAACCAAATGTACAGACTGCCATAAAAGTTGCAAACTCGATAAAATTATTTTTTCTCTAATTAGCTTACCATTGAAAATTAATCGATTAGTATATTATTTAGGTTTCCACTTGGCTTTGGCATATAATGGGTTAAAGAGTCAGTAATAAATATCGAGTTTCTGCCGCCGTAAAAGAAATACGTTTATGTTACAAGAAACCTAGTATGTCCCGCATTGCTCCTCTAATCCACTTCTTTAATTTACATATTTTGCCGCTCTTACAATATCAGAAATGAGGTAACGAAATTCAAACTGATTTTAAACTGACTGTAGCCTTTAAGCGCGGCCGTGTATCGTTACGTTGTGTGTGTCGGAGTGTTACTGTTTTTGTAAATCATAATATTTCACATTCGCGATGAGAAACATTCGGAACCTGAACGCCAATGAGCTCAAAGCGTATATGAGAGAAGCTGAGCTTTCACCAGTGGGGACGAAAGCCGAATTAATTGACAGGCTTTCGAATGTACACCCCAGCAGAGTTATTATGGACGAAGCCAGCAACGTCGGAAAGACCGGTTACGCGCAATCCATACGCAGGTGTGCTAGGAGAGCATAAACGAGCAATTATGCAGGTGGAAATGGAGGTTTTACGCAGAAAACGCGATTTAGCGGAATAAGTAGTGCAAACAACAAAAAGATTTGGAACTTTCACTGCAATTGTCGAGATCAAACGCAGTACGAGGTCAGCAGTAAGCAGCACGAGGATTATTACGGATCCGAGAGAATGTGAGAATATGAATTCCTGTGATAGGAGAAACAAATGAGGCTGCTTCGTAATATATATGATTTAGACCAGTGGTTCTTAACCTGGAGAGCGTGTACATCTAAGGGTGCAGGAGTGCATTTCCAGAGGCACGACTAAAATTTGAGAAATCAAAAAAAATACGCTATAAGTAAGCAATTCAATGCGAGGATTTGGCAAGAACATAATAACAGCTAGTGAAAAATTAGCTGTATTTTGTGAAAAATTAAAACTTTGGAGACGTCGAGTTGGACATGGGAATTTAGCAAATTTTCCTTTGTTCGAAGCAGTCATTTTGGAAAACGAAAAAATAACAGTTATATCATAAATCATAATACACCTTCAGCTTCAATTAAGTGAAGGATACTTTTCAATATTTGATGGATGGATTGATGGATACTTTCAATTATTTGATGGATACTTTTCTACGGGAAATATTAGCAAAATTACTAGATGAATACTAAATTCATTTTTATTTGATCTAAATTCAATAGACTTGACTTCGACAATGGACTTCCAATTATCGATATAATCACTTTTATCCGAAAGTTTCTTTTCAAAGGACATTTTTTCAATTTTAAAAGACATGTTCTTTTCCCACCTTCCTCGACCAGCAATAAATAATATTAGGTTCTACAAAGTTGTACTTCCACGTTTCTACGACCAATACAATTAACCATATCAACATGTATCGTAACAACCATAACCATAAATTTCTGTATCTAAACAGCACGCGTGTCGATCGTAGTCCATCAATCCCTATCAATCCTTCTCCTTACCCCTCTTCAAGGCTCACTGACCACAACCAATTCAGCGCCTACCACTTGCACCACCTTTTCCTACATCCCACCTCCAATAACAGCGCGCGCAAAAGTAATCGACTGGCCACGATCTGCCAATAGCCTGTCCAATACCAGGGACGGAGCGTCCTCCGAATTATCCAAGGGCGGAGTTAATTAGGCCCCGCAGGATGCACCAGGGGCAGCCGCGACAAGATAAACAGTCATAAAGGTAATGAGATTGACGGTGGGCGAGGCCGGCCTTCCGACGCGTGGCACGAGGATGGAAATCGGAGCCGACGACGTACCGATCTAATGGATCGCGCTGCCAGCTTCCTGGGACGGCGGGATAACGTTAATCCGACGTTTCTATGCGTACCACGATACGGCTAATGTCCACGATCGTATGCCGCGGGGGAGGGCTATCGGCCCGTGCGCGCTATTATCTCCCGTAATTTGGCCAAGCACCTTCTTACTCATTAGGCGCAGTGTCGACTCGCGATATCGGGTGGCCGAATATTAACGTGGCTCTCCTACCCTGCCGCTGCTCCTCCGTGAAAGCCGATAGTGCGCGCGGGGAAATATCGGATCCCTCGCTCCCTTGAGATTCCCTGCCCTACGTGCCGCGGTTTAACCACCGGCCGGCGCAGTCCAGGTTCACGGAGTCACTTTTAACTCCAACGGCCGATATTCCGCCGATACGCGGCCCCCTCGCTCCCCAAATTCGATTAATTGCGCGCGGCATGATGTGGCGGGGATTAATGAGGCTGTTTGCGCAGCAGGGGGGAGAAGGAGGGAAAGGGGTGAGGAGAGGAGATGGAATGATGCGGAGGGTGAAGCTGTTGAGTTTGCAGCGCGAATGTTTCTGAGATGGAAGAGGGCTATTGATATGCGGTTTTCGTGGGATTGTGTTATAGGTAAGGGGTGATTTCGGTTTATATATCGATTTTCAGATGTTTTTGAAAGAGTAGTTATTTATGGAAGGTATTTATATAGTGGAAAATGAATGAGGGGTACATTGGAATGCCAATGGTGTTTTTGGAGGATTCTAGTGAAAGTTGTGCGCATAGGTTTGTAGTTAGTCTTGCTTGCTACTCGAGTCTCACTCTATAACAACGAATTGAATTGAATTATTGCTATTCTTTTGTATTTTTGTATTACGCGAATTCTTTGTTAATAAAGATATATTGATTTTGTTTGATTTAAAACGCAAAGACATTTCTGTGCAGCACGGGTATATATTGTTATCGGAAATTCTGTGCCGCAAAGAATTCAAAGGTAATCACCTCCTGTTTTTCCAGAAGCAAGGCGTTATTATTGATTGGAGATTTTGTCCCTATGCCTGAAGACCTTATCGATGGTGCATCATGTAAAGACGCTCAAATAATAAGAGAACAGAACACTAAAAATATGATTATAATTAAAATGCGATATTTTAACCTCATAAATATGAATTGGCAGAAAATCGTGTCGATCAAAGTTAAATTTTTTGTACCAATAAAGGAAGTTTGGGTAATATGGAATAACAGTTTTTAATTCCGTCATATTTGAGATAATAGTATTAAAATTTGCCTAATTATGTTTTTAGTGAATAAGTTGAGCCTTTTTAATAATTTCTTGTAAGTTACAATACTTTGAAGAAAAAAGTTGAATTTGTAATTAATTTTTTATAAAAAATGTCCCACCGTTTATTGCGGGTAATATGGAATACTACATAAATTTCCGAATCAATGTTTTTCAAGTAACAAATTGATATGAGCACTTATTTATTTGTTTCTAAAACTTTTCTTCACACACTAATGCACTGATTATAATTAATTGGATTATAATAGTATGCACGTGGGTTGAAAAATATAGGCCTGGTTTCACTTTGCATTACAAAAATTGATTAGCAGAAATCGCAAATATAATCAAGTTTCTTCGCTCCTCACATATGTTACACATTAGGCACTGAACCCAAACTTCTCCTTTTCTATCTTCCAAAAACTATACGATACTAATATTCCATATTACCAGCCACGTCATATTGCAACAGTGTCAGTGAACAAAAATAAAATAAAATAAAACGAAAGATCTATGCAGCATGAATATTTCAACCTTTCTTATCATCATAATATAAGTTTACATCAAAAATATGCACTCGAATATGTTTCATAAATATTTAAACACTTACTTGCAAAACGTTTTAGATGATAGAAATAAGACGAACATTCACACTCAAACACCGTGTGCCACAAACCAGGCGAGATTACTTGCAAAGCTCTGGAGATCACTTCTGATATGTTTCTAGTAGACACCATTGAATAGCAGCACTAAATAAGCAAGTAACTTGAGTATTCCATATTACACGTCTATTCCATATTACCCAAACTTCCTTTATAATTTAAAAAAAAATGTACATTGTATCGTTCAGATAAAGAGTCAGCCAAAACAATTTTGCACGATACCTCTTTCAGTCTGCATCGATACACGTTTCAATTGTGTGTTGATCAAAGTTTAATATTGTGCGCGATTTGTATTTTAAAGAATGTCTAATATACGCTCTGTTGCTCTCGTGAAAGGTTGGACGAACATCGCTTTTCAATGCAAACACGCGTTTGATTTTACTGAACATTTCAGTACTAAAGAACGTTATAACGCAACCGAGTGCTTTCTACAAAAATGCAACGAGGGAAATAGCGCTACTTGATTTACAATCATGCGCCGTAAAAGCTTTTAACGCCTATTGCAGAAATGTTTCACACGCGAGACGCGTACGTTGACTCGTAAAAAGCTTCTATCCTTTTTCACTCTACACTCATATTTTCCCCGGAAGAAATTAAATATCATGCCCGGCGTTGCCCTTAATTTATCGTGTAAATTTAACACAGGGATTACCAAAGAGATCGAAATTACTCAATTTCGATCTATCATAATAATTCTTCGAATCTATAACGGTGCATTCTTATTTTAAATATCAGCATTGTTTTTCAGCATTTAATTACGTAAAAATTTGCGTAAAAAATAATTTTAAAAAAATTATTTTAAAATACTTTCTTTTTCACCGTTTTCTGGTTTTAATATATATTTACGGTATATCTAAATATACTGTAATAGTTATTAGTTATTCCCGTGTTAAAATTTTACTTAAAAAATTCTTCCAATCCAATTTTATAAAAGAGCCTAAAGAAAAGAAAGGGTACGATCCAACATAATGTAAAAGCACATAGATATAGAACATAGGATCATGACAACGCAAAGAGCATCAAATAACGAATAATAACATGAATATGAGATTTTATATATATATATAGATGTTCCTATTTTTCAAAGTAGTCATACAATGAAAATATAAATTTCATTTACTATTCATTTAACTTATTAATAATATAAGCATTATTATCATAAATATGAATTCATCCGCCACTGCTCCGTAGAAAAGATTGATTAAATAGTCTAATAAAATGATATTAATATCAGAACATCTAATGAGTATTTTCCACGGACCAATGCCTAATAATGTAATATTTATGACAATAATATTTTTGATTATCATTATCCGATGCAAGATCGCTAATAAAATTTCTATTTTCACAATACGGGACTCCATTGAACAGAGGTCATAACATTAGCAGGTGGGCGTCAGAAGAATTCGAAAGCGCAAACCTCGTATTTATACGCATCGCAATACGAGATACAAGTGCACAATCGGCTTTGTAAACGGCGGTCCAGAACCGCAGTTATGTTAAGCAAATTTCGGCAAAACAGATGGCCTGATTCAGCCCTCGGTTATTATTTTTGGAAGCGGAGGTTTATGAACATTCCGGCTTTATGTACAAACTAAGCACCGCCGCGGTCGATGGGCTATATTATTAACAACTGCGCTACGCACGGTTTATTGTTACGTGTTTCGCAGACGGCGCCTGGAAAACACGCCTGATCTTGTCTAGAAGGCGCGGCCAGTTAATCATAACAAACATTGCCCGCTGAAAAACACCGCTGAGTTATCGCAGAAATGGAAAGCGACGCACGACGACATCGTTCAAATATTTATCAATTTATGAAAACGCGCGGCGAAAGCAGGTTACATGACAACAAAGGTTGGTTAAGGTTAAGGTTGGATAATGGCTAAGAAACTTTCGACTGGGCACCAGGAGTTCACCTTACTGCGGATTTGACCGCTACTCTTTTAAAGCTCGTAAAATTGTTCAGATTTCACTTCGAAAGCTTGTCGATGCGATGAATCTCAAGAGTTTGATCGTAATTATCCATGAAATTATAGTATTGAGACATTTGTAAAACTATAGCATTGAAGCTAATGAAATGTTTGAGTATCTGTTATAAGTGTTCGAATAAAGCGAAATAACTGATGCACTATTGTTTTTTCAGTGACTTTCCTTATATTCCTTATACTGCTTATATTCTTATACACTTTATATCTTTTCTTATATTCCTTATATACTTTAATCGCAGAATGGCTTAAGGAACGTGTTTATGTAAAAAAAAATGGGTGGTTCTATTTAAAAAAAACAGTTCAACTGCATTTTACAGACGAACTAACGAACTTGAGAAAAAAGTCGGCGCATGGGACGATGGAGCTTTTCGAACGGTGCAAACTTTTGCTGTACGATTTTTTTTTAACTTTGTTTAAGAAAGAGTTATAGCTCGGCCCAGTTACTAAAATCACACTGTATATACAAGGCGCATAGAAATGTTGAGTGTCCTAAGGCCTCGAACGTAAGAAAGTATGCGTGGAATAAAAAATTTTGACCAAAATATGCATCAAGAATTTTTTGTTTAACCCTTAATAATTCACGATCACACTAAAATAATGTCCCTTTTACGTACTTTGGCCTAAATTAGTTACTGTTGTTCAGATTCAGCGATTATTGTAAATAAAAAAGCCACTGTACAGACGTCAAATAAGGTATTGCGCATATATAATGTTTTCTTTATCTTTGAAACATAAAATTACGTGAACTCGTGAATTCAAAGTATGGAGCGTCTCAAAATTTACGCAAGATTTGAAAATTTCAACAAAAGAGTGCATTGTGCCAGCAAAGTATTATTCCATACATAATCCTATACTGTACACTTCACGAATGAATAAAAAACATGTATAATCGTTCATTACAAACTTATATTTTCCATAAAAATTACTTGGGACGTCCCACATAATCGGTTGTAGAAGGTAAAATGAGAAATTAAAAAATCGATAACGAATTGCACGTTATCGTAAAATGTAATGCGTAATAAACCAAAACTAAAAAACAAAATAATATGTCCCTTTATTTTTCTCAGGTCCAAATTACTTGTAACAAGCCATTGTTTATAGGATGATCAAATATCGCGCGACAGAATCGATAATGCATAATTTATCCGTTACAGAATGATCGCTCATTACTGCATTCCATGTTTGTGTCTATCGGACTCACCAACACATACGGCACTGTAATTATCACGCACCCTGGAGCTTTAGCATTTTGCATTTTACCCAGCGGACGTAGCACTTGATTGTCAAATAGTTTGAAATAAAGTTCATCGGCGTATGTAAATCGCTCTTTACCCGCAAGGAACTTTTTAATATTTTATACGTGTAATTGGTACTTCCATAATGAAAATAGCGACGAGCTTTCTGGTACAATTTACAATTCGAACGCACGCTCGTGTAAATGCATCTATCACGTATTTTCTGCAGGATAAACGGATCGTGCGGATTAGTTTTTTCGTGGAGAAAATGTTGCTTAACACGTTAACTGCCACTTATAAGGAAACCACTTCTAGCATTGAAACTTATTCGATGCACACTTTGAGCTAGTCTTTGAGGTCTTACTAGATATTACAATTCTGAGTGTTTACATTTTATATAAAAATATCACCACGATATATGTCTGTATCACTGAATTCCGGAAGAAATTAATTGTATACCTAACAAATTGCCGGGACGAAGACATTCCATGTAAGAGTACTACAAATATTTCTGAAAATTCACGACACAAACTTGAAAAAAAGTATTTCGACATAATAATCAAGACGATTACAACAACACAAATCCCTCATAATGGAAATACTATACTGGTGTTTGTGCAGTAACTCTCTTACCTTCTTCAAATAAATCATCTAAGCCATAAACCAAACCTCACATTAGTTTTAATTAATTGTAATTTATAATTAGTTCAATAACAAATAATCACAATACGTCTTTCACTCGTCACTCATCAAAGTTACCCTTAATTGATCTTCTTAAAAACTTCACGAGTAGATCGACGCTTTGCACAAGATATTTTTGGATACAACAAAGATCCAAGGGTATAATCACACGAGACGAAGTAAGTTTCACGTGCGTCCAAGAAACTTGGAAACGCTGTTGGGGGGGGGGTTTCATTATCCAAATGGATTTCGATACTCGAAACACAAGTTTTACGCTTGGGCGCGACCAGGGGAGCTCGAGAAACCGAGATTAATCAGGGGGAAGCTCGAAGAAAAGCACCGATAGCCCGGGAAGTTTTAAAAGCAAGTTGACAAAGAGAAAGGCGAGAAAACAAAGGGGAAGAAAGGAAAGCTAAGCGAGGAGCGACAAGTGTTTCTCCAAAAATTACGTCACCCCAACGTTTACTCGGCTAAATTCCTCGACAATTATTTAATTTAACGTCTTCTGCGATAATTCTCGGATTTTAGAGAAAAAAACTCATCATGCTGCAGCGTACCTTAGTCTGTTCTGGTTGTTATAATCGTTTAGTCATAAAAAAGCTCATTAAAGTGTATGAATACTAGTAATACAAATAATAATAATTACAATAATTATATTTGTAAGATTGCAATAACTAATAATAAATGACAAATAGCCTAAAAAAATAATAATAAGTATGAAACATAGGTTGTAATACTGCTGCCCCGTCTAATCAATAATCGCGGAAAGTTGACGACCATTGTTAACACATTGATTACAGCTTGTGTAAAAACTCATTATTTGTCAGTTGGCATTACTGACCGACGACGAGTCGGATATGCTAAAAAGTGACATAACAAGATTTAATAATTGAATAATATTTATGGGACACAGCCATATATCGCATAAGTAAGACTATTTCTTCAAGTGATTCTTCGATGAAAGCTACAATTCTTTCTTAATTATGAAATAAGCTATGAAGGACCGTATAGGAAATCAGTACGAGTATTTTTCTCGTATAACATCAATAATACAAAGTGATTATAATAACTGAGCCGAGCTACAACTCTTTTTTAAGCGAAGTTAGAAACTTTTTCCTCTGAAGATATTTGAAAAACGAAGTGTACAGGCAACCTTTTGTTTCTGTAGATAACTTGAAGGAAAGAATTGGGCATCACTGTTCACTCATAACTACTGTACAACTCAATAATGTAATGAAAAACGCCAACAAACGTATTAAAAAATGTTTGGAAACTAACGATGAGACGTTTGAGTATCTATAATAAGTGTTCGAATACAGCGAAATATTTCATAAACTATTGTTTTTTTTTCGGGGACTGTCCTTATACATTTTAATTGCAGAATGGCTTGTTTATGTTAACAAAAATAGGTCGTTCCATTTAAAAAACACAACGCAACTGCACTTTGCAGATGTATTAAGCTGTATTCTATATGAATTCCAACAAGGAAGAAATCCTACGGAAGCGTTTAGGAATTTATTAAAACTATTTAGCAAAGATACAGTTTCCGATAGAACACGCAGAAGTTGCTTCGAAAAATTTCAAGTACCTAATTTCGACCTTTCTGATAAGCCACGTTCTCGGCGACCATCTTTGATTGACGACAGCATCGTCAAGATGGCGGACATACAAATTCCCATCACACTGACGAGAAGCCATAAATAACGATGACCATTATAGTATCCAATAAACTTTATTCAAGGGATAACAAAATTTCGTTTTATTATAGAAGAACCTTTAAGGACAGAACTTTCTGGTACACCTAATACAGAGAGGTCCAAAAAAATGAATCCACCGTTTAAAAGTCCATAACTCGCAAACTAATCGACGGAGTCGTCTCATTTTTGATAGTGTAATAGTTTGTAGTTCCGGCAATCGCCATACAAGCGTTGTATTGCGTTGTTTTGTTGACAGTCGCAGATAGACAGTGTTTCGTTGTTAGTTGTACCTTGTACCACTTTACCTGCCATCCGAGACTTGTATGGAGACGGAAGATTTTACTTTCAACAAGATGGCGCCCCAGCCCACTACCAAAATCGTGTTAGGGCTTATCTCAACAAAAATCTACCAGGAAGATGGATAGGCCGTAGAGGTGCTGTAGAGTATCCACCACGTTCCCCAGACTTAACTCCTCTGGACTTTTACCCGTGGGGGACACTAAAGAACGTCGTTCATCGACAAAAGCCACGCACATTGGATGAACTTCGAGAATCCATCGTACATTCATGCGCAAATATCCAACTGAAAACGTTGCAGTCAGTAGTTCGTGCTGCAGTTCGACGGCATCGTTTGTGTGCGTGGATGTTAATGGTGACCATTTCGAACACCCACAGTGATATCCTTAACCCTTTGAGCGCTGAGTTTCCATACGTTAAGCGTGCGCGATGGACTGCGTACTTTTTACGAAAGAGCGCACGTTGAGCAGACGTTGTCGGCGTTAAGCGTGCGCGGTGGACTGCCCACTCCGTACGAAAAAATATTTTTA